>WNWU01013201.1:992321-1055789 GCA_012654045.1 Ptyas mucosa
GGGGGGGGGGGGGGGGGGGGGGGGGGGGGGGGGGGGGGGGGCAGGCTATCTGAATGCTCTGTGTGCTGCAGGGAAGCTGAGTGTCAGTGGGCCAGAGTGGGCAGGCAGCCATGGGAGGCTCATGTTTGCAACTCTCAACTTGCCTGTGGCACGCACAGCAGGTTGGTATCACCTGCCTTTCACCTCGTGCCTCTGCCTCCATCTGCTGCTGGTGCCACCATGCAAAAATGAGCCTTCTGCAGCTGGCTGTCAGGTTCAGCCCACCGACTCTTGGCTTTCTTGCAGCCTGCACAGCATGTCTGCTCCAACCAGGGCCTTTGCTTCCATTTGCTGCTTGGACGGGGAATCAACTCACTTGTACAGTGCGGGCTGTACTGCCCCACAGTGTGCTAATCAAGGAACTGGTAGGCTGCAGATGATGCCAGATACCATTGATCACCATGTGCTTGCCGCCTCTTGTGTGCGTGCGGGGGGGGGGGTTGGGACGCCTAGCCGGGCTGATCACCCTGAAATCATGTTTCCCCAAAAATAAGCCCTAGTGCTTATTTTGGAGCCCAAGAAAACATAAGACTGGGTCTTATTTTCAGGGAAACATGGTACCTACCTACCTACCTAACTAGGAGTAGCCTGTCTCTTTTCTCCCACTCCAGGCAGAACTTGCCATGAGCCAGATTGGGTGTCTGAGTCAGCCATTCTCTTCTAACTATAGTGTGGGAAGTAAAAAAAACCTCTTTCAACTATCTACTAAGATGTACCGGACAAGCATGATATATTTTAGTCCATAACCTTCAGTGAAGCACCATTAATCTTGCAAGAAGGCTGAGAAATATATGATGCATACAACTTTGAAAAGTTATATAAATTATAATTAATATAATAATTACATTAGTAAGAGCCAGTTTGGTGTAGTGGTTAAGGTGTTGGCCTACAAGCTGTTGGAGATTATGAGTTCTAGTCCCGCTTTAGGCATGAAAAAACTCATATGTGGCTCTGGGCCAGTCACTGTCACTCAGTCAACCCACTTTACAGGACTGTTATGGGAAAAGAGTGTTGGTCTGTTTGCTGCTTTACGTTGCATATAACAAAAAAAAAAGAATGGGAGATACATAACACACACACACACACACACACACACAGAGAGAGAGAGAGAGAGAATTAAATCACTGAAATATACATT
This sequence comes from Ptyas mucosa, assembly GCA_012654045.1. Taxonomy (NCBI): domain Eukaryota; kingdom Metazoa; phylum Chordata; class Lepidosauria; order Squamata; family Colubridae; genus Ptyas; species Ptyas mucosa. The sequence continues at coordinate 993,499 of WNWU01013201.1, forward strand.
TATACAGACACAATGACCAACTCTAAAATAAATGTTCCTTTTTGTATTGCAAGTGACTGCAAAAGTCATAAAATAAAGCATAGCAATAAAGCAGAGAAGTATAATAATGATGATGCTTTTGAGACCTTGTTTTTCAAAAGTTCCTACAACAGAGATTAGGGAGTTCTAGGAATAATCAACTACCGATTCAAATGAAGAAGAACCCTACATTTGCATAAGAGCCAATGAGGGGGCAGGTGCTGTCTAGAAGAAAGTAAAACATAGTATTCTAAAAGCACACAAGACATTTGGTCCAGCATTAGCTGGAACAGATTATTTCCAACTCAGAGCAGAAAAACACAGACGGAGGTCCCATTTGTGGTGTGCTAGTGGTGAGCAGAAGGCAGCATTGTTGAGGAGAGGAAATTATTATGAATCCATTGGCGAGGGGGAGAGAGAGAGGTCAAGCATCTCAACCTCATGGCTGAAGAAATCATCCTTTATCTCTACCTGCTCCTCCCTTCATATCAAGTGCCTGGCTTGATAAGGCAGAAGATGCAATTATTGCACTCTGTTCCTTGATGAGGAAAGTGTAGCAATGAGGAAAGTCTTTTCTGCATTCCCAGGACCTGAGTTCTTTTTCCCAAAGGCCACCTGTCTTAGTCCTAGCATTTTGGCAGGAGGAAAATGGTCTCAGAACCTCTTTAGCGCTACCAAGTTGCAAGAAGTATAAATGTGGATTCCTGGTGATCTTCCTGTTTTCTCTGCTTTTAGCTTAAATTTTAGAGTCACTGCTCCTTATGGGAATATTACTGGATGGCATCTTAATCCTTTCTCTTATTTTAGGAAGCTGAGATCATAAGTACACCTGCTGGTTCATTCCTAACTGGACTTACAAGGTGACTGTTTGAGGTGTTGGTCTTGGGTATCTAAAGTGCCAGAAGGTGGAGGAAAAGATTGCAATGTAATTATATATAGAATTAAAACGGCTCAGTGAAATCTTTAAATTCCCCACCATCACATCCCCCTTCCCCCAGCCAAAAGGAATTCGGAGGACAGGCTTAGGAAATGCTTGGGCTGCAGAGTCTGCAGGTCTGGATGACAAGTCAGCAATTCTTGTGTCTTAAGTTAATTATCTGTTTTGATCAGCCTTGTTTGCTTTTCACAGGCAGGGAGGAGGAGCTGCATTCTGTAGTGATTTTCTCCCTGAAGTCCTCTCTCTCTAAACTTCCAGTTTGAAACTAGGTCTTCATTTATGAAAAGGGGTCTACTCTGTACTTCTGATTTTGCTATTTATCATTCTCCGCTCCTGAACTAGTTAGCAAAGACTTGAGGGCGTTATTGGAATAATTGCTTCTTCCCTATCCCCAGCTTGTCCAGTGGGACTTCAGCCTACTTGCTGAAGCTGCTACATCAGAAGTACCAGGCACCAGGGCTGACTTCATTCAACAGGAAATATATGATCAGACTGGTCTGGACATGGAGAAATTCTCTGCAATTCTAATATTGCTTCTTGGAGAGACAAGGATTTGAAGATAAGTCTTCACAGAAAGAATTAAAATCATTTCCTGATATTTCTTTGGAACATTCCTATCAATTCAGCAAGCAGATCCGTTGAACTCTTTACTGAGTAGTGAGAATGGGAAATGGCCTGAGCTTTTGACATAATCATACTAGTGCTTTTGTTTACTAAAGAAAACAAGACCAACCTATCTTGTTTTCCAGGGAGCAAGAAGTGATTAAAGGAATAGATACATGGGGCTGGTGGAAAAGAGACTGACTGAACTAGAATTAATTGGAGAACCTACTCAAAGGATTGGCAAATAAGTTGTTTTTCTCTGTCACCACTGAATCATCACCAAGTAATTCAAATGAGAAGGATATGAAGGAGGGTTAGAGGTCTAATACATACAACTTCAAAAAAAAATAGGACTCTTACAACAGATTTCTACAGCGTTTTTCAGATACAATTGGTTACATCCTGCTGGGTTGGGCAAGGATAGCCATAGAAGGGGTCAGGATGGAGGCCCCATCCATCTGACTAAAGCCCTGCACCATTTTTACGTGCAACACATGTAAAAATGGATGGTGATTCAATTGCCACCATCTCCATCCATCTTCCTATAACTGCCCCTGGAACTGGAAATCATATTGTAGGTAACATATGGTCCAGTTTGTTTAACTTTTATTTCTGCTTGACTAGTTATTATACATCTTTTTCCATCTGTACAGCTGAGACAGGATATTTGGAGAGGTGAAACCAATCGCATATACCAGGGGTATCAAAGTCGATTTCATTGAGGGCCACATCAGCAGTGGTGGGTTCCTCCCGGTTCGGCCCGGTTCTCCCAAGCCGGTAGCGATGACGATATGACATCACCGAACCGGTTTTGCCCTCCCGGCCCCCGGCCCCCCCACCCCCGTGCTATTCTTACCTTTTATTTGGCCCCACCCCCAATCTATTGCTGTCTCCTGAGTCCCACCTGATGGCTAGAGGGAAAAAACTGCTTAAACTCTTGCCGTGGGGCTTCAAAGAGCCGCCCTACAGCTGATCAGTTGTAAAAGAAAACAAATGAGTAGACCGGTGCCTGCAAAAATAAATGGGTAGACCAGTGCCTGCAAAAAATAAATGGGTAGATCGGTACAGCTCTGCAAGCAGTTAAAAGCTTGCTAGACCAGTACCTCTGCTAAATCCTAAATAATTGTCACATGACCATCAAGCCATGCCCATAAAATAAGCCACGTAGTGAAAAAATTTAGAACCCACCCCTGCACATCAGGGTTGTGTTTGACCTTGGGGTGGGCATGGCCAGGGTGGGTGTGGCCAGCTCAACGTGTCAGGAGACAAGGGAGGGCTGGGGGGGGGAATCCATTGTCTCCAGCAGAGAAAGGCAAGACCAAGGAGAGCACCAAACCCTCATCCTCCAGAGGAGCCTCACCGTCCTTCTCAGGCTATGCAGAGGACCCCCTCCCCCCTGGATGGTGATGCAGGCTGTCCAGAGCTCTAGGCAGCAGAGGGCAAATGCCCAGCTCAGCCCTCAGGTCCCAGGGCACCAGGACCCCACAACCCAGCCCAGCCCTGCTTCCTCAAGGGTGTGCCAGGCTGCACTTACCTCCTCCTCAAGGCTGCTGCTGCTGTGCTCACTCTCCTGGCCAGGTTGCTCATGGTGTGTGCAGGAAGGCAAAGAGGGTCAGAGGGTGGCCCACTCCCTCTTCATGCAAGGAGACCTGGCTATGTAACCAAAGCATTCTCAACGATAGGATGGGAGACCACCAGGAGAGGTCAGGAGGAGGAGACAAGGGGATGGGAAAAGGTCAGCAATGATCACATTTGTGTGAAAAATGGTCGTAAATCACTTTTTTCAGTGCCATTGAAACTTTAAATGGTCACTAAGCAAACTGTTATAAGTCAAGAACTATCTGTATTAGTTTATATATGGCAATTTATGAAATTAGATAAGTTGAGTAATTTTTTCACCTGTTATTTTTATTTACCTAGTTGCAGGATTCTTACATCCTTACAAACTTCTTAAGTCCTTAACCTAGCTTAGACTGCTGGAGTGTAGAGGAAATTCATTCAGTAAGACCATTCTTTCCAAACAATGCAAAATTAATTTAAAAGAACAGCAGTCAGTTTTTCTCTAAGAGAAAGTGACTTTGAAGACAAATGAATCACAAGAAATGAGAGTTTCCAAACTATCTTAAGAGACATTAGGTATGCAGAATAACATGCAGCCTGCATGTTTGTTGCACAGGAAGTCCCTCCCTTCTTGAAAAGATCTTACATGCAAATACATTCAAGTACCCCCCCCCCCAAATTGCTGAGAAATTTGGGAGAAGCCAAATTTTCCAAACTAAACTTGAAAGAGAGATGTCATTCCAATCTCCATGCAGATCAGCCAAGTGGCTTACCATGCTTCCAAACAGCTACCCAGGTCCTAATTCACCAGTTCTTCATATTCTCTACAGTTTATAGATTCAAAAGCATTCTGGTAATATTATGACGTGCGCCAACAATTTCTCAGAGACATTAACTAGGAGAAGTGTTGGTTTGACAAATATTAAGTTTGAATCTAGGACTGAGGCAAGGAAGCAGCCCTACAAAGCAACTCAGATCAAAAGGTATATGAATAATTTAGCATTTGGAACACTGCAGAAAAGCAGACTTTTCTTTCTTTAAAAATAGCAACATTGTTTGAATATTTCCGTAAAATGCCACATGAGGAAAAGGAAAAGGAGTGGAAGGAAGCTGTAGGTTTATCGGTCAAAATCAGTTCACAGAAAATAATTCTTCTGAAGTTTTTCATTTACATAGAAAACTATTGAAATGCCTTCTTATCTCATTGTAAAATATTACATGACTTAGATTGTATGGAGCCACTCCAAACAGAAAAATATCTGACATAGACCAGGATAGACAATACTTTTTAGCTTAATTTTTAAAATCTGGTAATGAGGCTTTAAAGGCAACATCAGAAGTAGAAGACTGAAGTTTGTAACCTTTGATAGGAAGTTGAGACCGAAATAATATTGTAGGGCAGTGTTTCTCAACCTGTGGTCTACGGAACCCTAAGGGAGGCATGATGTCATCACAGGGGGTCTGCGAAGGCTTGAAGAAATGTTATGATTTAAATCTTGAGTTAATTCTTGGTGGTCTGTGGCCCCGGACCATGGACACAAAAGGTCGATGATGAAGAAAAGGTTGAGAATCACTGCTATAGGTTAAACCAGAGGCATTATGTGGCTAACTTTTTTTAAAAAAACAGAGAAAGTAATGCTCTCAATATTTCTGTCAACATTTTAGCATGAAATCTTGAACACTGATTGTGTGCCTATATGTAGATGACAAGTGGAAAGTATGGTATAATAGGACTTCCCCAGCAAATTTTAATTAGCTCTGTCCAAGAATGTCAGACCTGCCCCAGTCTGATCCCTTAGGGAAGTAAAACTCTCGACTCCACTGACGTGAAAAGGCACTTTTACTAAGAGATGCTGATTGCAGGAGAGTCAAGTGGAATTCCCACTCACTAATACAGGACTAAAACCCCTGGTTTCCCCAAACCCTCCCCTCGTGGTCCATCCATGTATAGTCAATCTAGCACCACTGAGATTTTATGAGAAACTCCAAGATGTTTGGGCTAGTGAAATTCCACACTCAGGGCAAATGGTCTTGAAGATGCCAGTGCCAGCATGAACCAGATTCCAACCATCTCTGCTCTTCCTCAATTGTCAAATCCACCTCCTAATTTCCCACCATAAAGGTATACAATAACACTACCCATTTATTCCCCCCCACTCTCTCCCTTTGATGAGAGAATGCCCAGGTAGGCACAAGCTGAAACTGGTAGTTCTGACATGCTGCCCCCCATTGACAGGGACATTCTTGCAAGATAAATGTAAAGAACAACATAGGGAGGGACAGGGTAAATATACAGTTAGAGTACTTATACTGTACTTATCCGGTTTATCTGGATATTGGTTGAAATTTGAAGTTCGGTCACTTTTATCTGTTTAAGTTCCACCTATTCAGTTTCTGAAGGAAGGAAGTCCTTTCATGCTACCAAATACTAGATTTTTCCTCAGGCCTAAAGTTCTAAATTTAAATAAATTTAAATAAACAGGCCTAAATTGTTCTTAGTTTCAAAATGTTGTTCCCTCTCAATCCTGAGTAGTTCGGGTTGTGGTGGTGGGATTGGGCATAGTGGGGATTGAGTTTCCAGTTTCAGTAGGCTACAATGGAAAATCAGGTGAAGGTGCCTAAGGGATTTTGGCAGTTTGACTTCAACTGTGATTGGGTTGATGATTCTCTTGATGGGGAAAGGGCCAATGTACTTGGGTCCCAGTTTTTTAGAAGACTCCTGGATTGTAGGTATTTGCTTGACAGGTAGACCCAGTATCCTATTTTAAAATCTTTGGGCTTTGTTCTTTTTTTTTTTAATCTGTGTGTGTTTTATAAGTTTCTCTTGTTTCCAATGATTTCCTGAAAACAAGCCACATATTTCACAATTGGGTATCCTAGTCTTTTAAGGATGCAATGGAGGGGAAGCATCCAAGAAGCTTCTTCAGCACTTCAGAGAAGCAAAACAACTTCAAAGAAAAAACAAGAAAGTCCAGTTGCCTCCATAAAAAGCACCTTTGGGACAACCATGATCTGGATGACTGAGAATCTCTACAGACTTTTAGCTATACAATTTGGGATGAACACCCTTTGAATGGTGTGGGAGTAAGAATGGATTTCCAGAGGGGGGGAGGGGAAATGCAGACTACAGGAATCAGGAGCCCTACTCATGTGACCCTGGGGACACAGATAAACCTCCACAGATAAATTCTCAAATAATGCAAATGACCAGCTGTCTGCAAGGAATATAAATCCTTTCATTCCCCACTACCCTGTCAGAGCTGAAGCAGCTTCTTGGATGAGAAGTGAAATGTGTTCAAAGAAAAAACGAGAAAGTCCAGTTGCCTCCAGAAAAAGCACCTTTGGGACAACCAAGACCTGAATGATTGAAAATCTCTACAGACTTACTTCCAAGACAGTCTCATGGGTCTCTGGCAGCAGCTTGGTGAGTTTTTTAGTGGCCCTGTGGTTGTCTTCTAGACCGGTTGATTGGACCTATACTTGCTAGCCCGATGCTCCTCCTTTCCACACTTGAAGCAGGCTGTGGAGCATTGCTCAGGGCTCTGGGCATCTGTCTTTGTTTTTGGGGTTTCCTTCTTCTTCAGGAAGGATTTTCACCAACCTCTCTCTGGGATGATGCTTGTTGATCTCTGCTTCATCAGCCAGGCTGTACCAGCCATGAAGAGTGGGAGGGGAACCCCTGAAGATACAGGTGTTGTAGACCTCATCCATTAGCCTGTCTTTGAAACAAGCAATCAGGATGTCTTGTGGCCAGTCGTTCAGCTGGCAGGCCAGGTCACGGAACTCTTGGGTGTACTCAGCTATGTTTCTTTTTTTTTTTTAAATTGATTTATATGCCGTCCTTCTCCAGAGACTCAGGGTGGCTTACAATGTGTTAAGCAATAGCCTTCATACTTTTGTATATTTATACAAAGTCAGCTTATTGCCCCCACAATCTGGATCCTCATTTTACATACCTTAGAAAGGATGGAAGGCTGAGTCAACCTTGAGCCTGGTGAGATTTGAACTTGCAGTAATTGCAGGCAGCTGGCAACTTAAGTGCTACTTTAACAGCACTTAGTCCACTGTGCCACCAGGCTCACCAGGTTCCTTCAGCCCTGACTGATGGTCTTAACACAGTCTCTAGCCTTTCAGTCAGCAAGAGGGTTCAATTGCCACCATCTCGATCCATCTTCATATAACTGCCCCTGGAACTGGAAAGCATATTGTAGGTAACGTATGGTCCAGTTTTTTTAACTTTGATTTCTGCTTGAGTAGTTATTATAGATCTTTTCCCATCTTTAGGGCTGAGACAGTATATTTGTGAGCGCCATGAAATGGTTGAAGTTTCTCAATTGGTATGTCAACATTATAAAGGGTGACCATTCACCTCACTGCCACTCCTTTCAGGGTCATGGTGAGGCACCTCAACTTGCCACCCTGTGTGGCTATTTTGGGGCTGTATTCCTGCATGTAGATTTAGACTTGGGCCAGAAAGAAGCCTAATTTCTAAGGATCTCTATCAATGTCATGCCCAGTGGTGGGATCTTGCAGCTTCTTCTCACCTGTGAAACCCCCACAGGGCCCACACACTGAGCCATCCTTCCAGGTGTTTGGGCTTTTGAAGCCACTGCAGCCACAGGTCCACCCACTGGTGTTGCCCACTGTGGTGGATGCGATCACCCCATTGATTGCTGAGGCTGGGTGTGGTTGCTTGTCTGGTTGGGAGGTTTGGGCAAGGGTTTTGTGCGCCTTGAGGTTTTTGAAGACTCCCTGCATAAATTTGATGGCTTGCTTCATCCATAAATTTGGCCATGCTCTCTGCGTATCTCTTCCTCCTCTTCTAGTCCTTCCAGCTCCATCTTCTATTCCCACCTGCAGTAGCTGCAGTTTCCATGAATAAAGGTCACCCTGAGGGCTTCTCTTCCCAGTCTTCCTTTCTCCTGATGCCCAGGGACCACCTGCAGCTTGGTGGGTTACCATAGCTCTTTGCATCTCTCATCCATTTGGAGAGATCCAGCCTGCGAAAGGCCCTGGGTGAAGCCTCCCATCACCATTTGATCTGTTCTTTATCGCTCCCATGAACTGACATTGTGTGCATGGTCCCCATGGTAGAGGTGATGCTACCAAAATTGACCAAAATTGCAGATTCCACTTAATGTCAGACCTGCACTGTCTAATCCCTAGGGAAGGGAAACGCTTGACTCCATTTGAAGTGAAAAGGCCCTTTTATTAAGAGATGCTGATTCAGGAGAGTCAAGTGTAATCTAAATGTAGAAGTAACACAGAACTAAAACCCCTGGTTTTCCCAAGCCCCTCCCCCATGGTCTATCCATGCATAGCCAATCCACCACTATTGAGATGTTATGAGAAACTCTTGAGGTGTTTGGGCTGGTGAAATTCCACACTCAAGGCAAACGGGCTTGAAGATGCCTGTTCCAGCGCAGATTCTCTGCTCTTCCTCAACTATCATTCTCCCCCTCCTAATTTCCCACCGTAAAGGTGTACAGCAAGCTGTACCATTTGTTCCCCTCTCCCATCCTTTTGATGAAAGAATGCTGGAGAGGCGTCAAGCTGAAGCTGGTGGTTCAGACAAAGAGCAACAGAACCCCTCCATTTCTTGCATTGTATTCTTCACTAAGGCAAATCAACAAATGTATCCCTATCTCAAATGTGTAAATATTCTCTGTGATTATTCTTATATTTTGTCTATCCTACAGCAGGCTTTATCTCCTCAGGAGTTATAACTGTATCAGTAATCTTTATCTAACTCTACCAAAGTGTAAATCAATCAATTAAATCAAGTATAAATCTGTAAAATTACAGATAGTCTTCAATGTATAACCATACATTTAACAACAGTTCATTATGATGGCCTTGGAAAATGTGACTTACAACCTGTCCCTATACCTATGAATATCACACCAGCCCTGCAGTCATATCATGCCCTAGTCACCTCCCGTATGGACTACTGTAATGCTCTCTACATGGGGCTCCCCTTGAAGAGCACCCACAGGCTCCAGCTGGTCCAGAATATAGCCGCGCGGGTGATTATGGGCGCAACTCGTTACGCCCATGTAACACCTCTCCTGTGCGAGCTGCACTGGCTCCCGGTGGTCTTCCGGGTGTGATTCAAGGTGTTCGTCTTCACCTTTAAAGCGCTCCATGGCTTAGGACCTGGGTACCTCCAGGGCGGGCACCTCACTGCAAAGCTGTGCATGCCCTGCCAACACCTGTGCACTGTGGAGCCAGTGCTTCTGCTGGCTATGTAGGTGCTCATCTTGCAAGCCCTGCTATTGTGGGACTAGCACAAGCAGGACACCAGCAAGAGCTCCGGCCCCAGTGGTAGAGAGCCCAGCAGTGGCAGCTGCTCCAAAGACACTGGCTCCATTGCTGGTACCCAGCCAGTCCCAGAGCAGCTGGGTGCAGAGCTGGGTCCCTTCCTTACATTTCTATGGGCAGGGCAGCTGCTCTGCCTTATGCACCTTGAGTCAGGGCAAAGCAGCTGAGGAAACAGCTGCCTCCCTGCTGAGGACAGGGAACAGGATAGGCTTTTGCAATGTTTCAGTGCTCCCTGCAACACAAAGGTGAGTCCCCTGAGCTGCAAAGGGAGCTTGGGCATGGTCCATGGGGACAACCTCTGCAGGAGCTGGCCTGCAGAGGGGTTTAGGGTGCTCACATGTATGTCCTGGTTCTAGAATAGGATAGGATAGGATAGGATAGGATAGGATAGGATAGGATAGCATAGCATAGCATAGCATAGCATAGCATAGCATAGCATAGCATAGCATAGCATAGAATAGAATTTTATTCGCCAAGTGTGTTTGGGCACACAAGGAATTTGTCTTTGGTGCATATGCTCTCAGTGTACAAAGAAGAAAAAATACATACATCAAGAATCATAAGGTACAAGACTTAATGATAGTCATAGGGTACAAATAAGCAATGAAATCATATTAGGAAACAGTCAATATAAATCGTAAGAATACAAGCAACATGGTTACAGTCATACAGTCATAAGTGGAAGGAGATGGGAGATAGGAATGATGACAAGATTAATAGTAGTGCAGACTTAGTAAATAGTTTGACAGTGTTGAGGCGATAATTTGTTTAGCAGAGTGATGGCATTTCGGGAAAAACTTGTGTCTAGTTGTTCTGGTGTGCAGTGCTCTATAGCATCGTTTTGAGGGTAGGAGTTGAAACAGTTTATGTCCAGGATGTGAGGGGTCTGTAAATATTTTTACAGCCCTCTTTTTGACTCATGCAGTATACAGATCCTCAATAGAAGGCAGGTTGGCAGCAATTGTTTTTTCTGCAGTTCTAATTATCCTCTGAAGTCTGTGTCTGTCTTGTTGGGTTGCAGAACCAAACCAGTTAGTTATAGAGTGTTACACATAAATGCCTCACCTATGCCAGCAGATACCCATGACCCAGGGATGCAGGGGTTAACACACTCACACCTCCCACCAACCTCCTTCACAGACCACCCCTTACCTCAGACTCCGCCTTCCAGGTATTTAAGGTTGCCCCACGCTGCTCCACATGTTCTTCCAGATGATGCCTGTAACAGATAAAAGCCTATGTAAATAAAGGTACACTGCTTGAATCAGTAATATGCCTATGTCTGTTATTGTGTCCGATCCTTGGAATAAGTAACAATATGGTAGCAGAGGATGGTTTGATGACCCAATAACGACAAGATATACTGAAGAAGCCACCCGCAACAGAAGAAAAGAGAAGACCGAACACCCGAGTGCGCACGAAGGAGATGGCAACGCAACCGACCTCACTCGGCAACTTCCCAATGGGAACACCAGAGGACTCAGAAGCCAAGACTGACACCAAAATCATGATGATGGAGGAAGATAAGGGAGTCGGGGAACAAAACAACCTAGAATCCAACAATCAGAAAGACAACGGTCTGTGACTAGACATACTGAGGCTGCTGAGATCACCAACCGATGACGAGGACCTCATCGCGAACCTCCGAAGCCTGATAGAAAACCACAGAGCAGCGAGAGAAGACCTCGACCCGGACCAGGAACTTACGGACCACGACTAGGTAAGCAACTCATCCACAGCCGAACTCCTAACCGATGCCGAGACCCACGATCCCATGCCAAATTTTGAATGGTGGCCATCTTTAATCGAACAGCCCGCCAAAATGGCCAACCATCGACCAATCAGAGACCGAGATTCAAAATGGCCAGCGTGGGAAACTTACACCACCCTGGACGATGGGGAAAGTGAACAATGTGGGGGAGGGGGATCCGATTCAGACCCCGAAACATCCCCAACCAAGCAGCAGGTCGAGGAAGCCATAAAGACTCTCACCGCCGCCTTTGGCTCAGACCTAAGGATCTCCAGGAAGACTCCGAAAATGCCTGGAGGGACGAGTGGTGAAGGAGAGGGACACCGAGACACCCGCATGAGGAATGCGGACGCCACTGCGAACGCGCCGACGCCACAGCACACCTTGAAAGCAACACACCCCCCACTGCCAAGACTATGAACACCAGAGCCCAGGGGTTGGAGAGGACACTTACCGACATTGCGGACCTTTCTGAGTGGGCAGGATCTTCATCCGGACAAGTCCACGATGAACCGACCATCTCCGAACCACCGCTGGACACCCAAGTCCAAGTCTGAGGCTTACACGACCGAGAGAGACTTCTACTCAGGAGCCGCAGCAACCAGGTCCTTCTCCGACGACCGCAGAGCTGAAATGGACTTCACGCATGTGCAGTTTCACCTAGAAGGAGAAAGAGAAAAAAAAGTGCAGAGAGGGACTTTTAAACTTCCAGCAAGCATCCCCATGCCGTATTGCGGCTATCAGCATATCCAGAACCATGGACAGCCACCTTTTGTAAGTAACATAACAAATAATACAAATGATTTCCCCAAGTTAAAAATGGATGGATCTAACCTCCTAGAGTGGAGTCAACAGCTCCAGGTTGTTTTTCTGAGAGAAAATATGTTGTTCTTTATTACTAATCCCACAGAGAAACCGTGGACTTTTGAATTGGACTGTATGCACCACAGGGCATTTTATCTACTAATCTCTAGTATCTCACCCACTATATACCACAGCATCAAACAGTACCTGACAGTGTCTGAGCTGATACAAAAAATGTTTGGGCTTTTCTATAGTGAGAGTGTGGCTACCACAACCAAAATATCTAAAGATTTCTTTTCTGCAAGAATTAGACCAGGGACCCCCATAAGTGAGCACCTATTAGCATTAAATGCCACTAGGGCCGAATTACATCTGAGGGGGGAGGTTGTGTCTGACCAGACCATGAAGAGCGTAATAATTAACTCTTTAGATTCCACCTGGGATAGCTTCATCACGCATCTCGACACACTCAGCATAGGAGACCTGTCCATTGAAAGTCTATCCGACAGACTAATAGTGGAAGACAATTTAAGAAAGAGCCGCCCCACAATGCATAGAGAACACAGACACACAAAGAGAGTAGTTTTTCAGGATAGACAACAAGACACAACAGAACGTTACAACTGTGGGTCCAGGAATCACTACAAATGGGACTGTCCCAGGAATATCAGGGAAAGGAACAGACATGAACTCAGAGTCAGACATTCAGAGAGACACCCACTGGAGGATAGATATAGGTGCAGGGACTCCCCCAACCCAAGGGATAGAAGGGGAAACAGGGATAGCTCCAGAGACAGCCGAACTGGGTCATTATATGGGGTAGGAGAATGCACACAAGTAGCCAATCAGGACAGAGAGGACAATGCGTGGCTCATAGATTCTGGGGCCACCAATCATACAATGTATAACAGACAACTCCTCTCCTCCTTCACTGAAGAGAATTTTCTAATCAAAGTAGCTAATCAGAACGATGTCCAAGTAATGGGGAAAGGAAATGTGGTCTTGCCAGGTATAGGAAAAATAGAGGGGGTACTGCTAGTCCCAGAAATACCCTACAACATCCTAGCAGCTTTAAAACTTAGCAAGGAATCCGCAATAAAGGTAGTTTTCGTGGGAGGAGAAGTATCCATGAGCAGGGACAGGAAAGACATAGGGAAGATTATAGTTAGGAGGGGGTTACCCTACTTACACTTCGGAAAAGGCAACATACCTAGCATAAACGCCAGCATAAAACCAGAGACAAACACTGAACTAGAAGAGGGCAAAGATGATAGCATGGGTGAGGGGGAGCCAGGAAACAGGGACAATAACACACAGGAACACAACGCACGCCACCAAGGAAAGCCCTTGATAGGCAGACCTATCCACGATGATTGTGCCCACCTGTTGCACCAGAAATTGGGATATGCCAGTTTTCCTGTAATTCAAAAAATGACCAACTGTACCGAAGGTATTAAAGTAAAGGACTGCGAAAACTACCTTGAATGTTCAGTGTGTAAGTGTTCAAAGCTGAAAATTAAACCTAGACCAAAGAAGTCATCCCGTACCCCCAGTCACACTTTCAATCTGGTACACATGGACTTGGTGGGGCCCCTAAGGCCATCCATAAAATACAAGAAAAGATTCTTTCTCACTATCATAGATGACTATAGTCGCTACGGCTTCGTATACACGCTAAAGCACAAAAACGAAGCATTCCAAAAATTTAAGGAATTCTGCAAGAGAGTAGAAATAACACAATACACAAATAAAGTAAATAATGACAGATAGAGGGTCGGAATTCCTGTCGAGGGATTTCTCGCACTGGCTCAAATCCAAGGGCATGCTACACTTTACATCCTCTCCATTCTCAGCCTTTCAAAATGGCATAGTAGAATGACAGAATTCCACTCTGCAAACCATGGTAAGATGCGCATTAGAGGATGCAGGGATTGGACAACACTTTTGGTCAGAGGCCCTAGTATATTCCAACTACACGCTCAACCGACTCTAGTCTAGCGTAATTGATAAGACACCCTACAAGCTGATGTACAATAGGAAGCCTCAAATAGCACACCTACATGTGTTTGGGGTTACTGCAGATGTGCACATACCGAAACAATTACACCACAAGGAGGATAAGATATCCAGGAGACTGAGGTTCATGGGTTATGAACCAGGCACCAAAGGATTCAGATTTATAGATAACAACAACAGATTTGTCATATCTAGAACAGCAGTGTTCCATGAGCAGACAAACTGGTCCAAAATACACCTCAACGAGATACACCCTAGACAGGAAGCGAGACACGACACACAGAACCAAGACAGGCAAAACCCATGGGACAGCGAAGGAGAAAGGGGACACAAACCCAAGCATCAGGAAGTCAGGATCAGAGAATGGAAGGGGGACCACCCCAAAATAAAAGTAGAATCACTCACTCAGAAAGAGGCTAAGTACTTACATGACAATGAATCCATACCAAACAGACCAGTCAGGGTAAATAGAAATCAGATGCCCAAAAGATTTGAGGACTATATACTGCACATACACTCCGGCCCAGTCACCCCCAACTCTTACGAGGATGTATTAAAACTTCCCCATGAAGAAAGATCAAAGTGGGAGTCAGCCATGGCAAAGGAAATGAACAACCTCAAAGAACTAAACGTATTCACTCCAGCCAAGGCCCCAGAAGACAAGAACCCAATAGGAACCAGGTGGATTTTTAAAACGTCAAGATGCTAGAGGGAGACAAAACACTATACAAGGCCTGACTAGTGGCACAAGGGTTTGCCCAAAAATACCCGGAGGACTATACCGAAACCTATTCACCCACAGTAAGAGCAGAGAGCATTAAGAGTGCCTTAGTAATCGCCTCCGTCCTAGGCCTGGAAGTGTACCAGTTTGATGTGCAGACAGCATACCTGCATGCTAAGCTGGACAAGGAAATCTACGTTAGGGCACCACTGAGGAAAGACACAAATAGGGGTGACACATGGTTACTCAACAAGAATCTGTATGGCCTGAAACAATCTGGTAAGCGGTGGTACGAGTGCCTAGTCAAAGTCAATGGGATTTACTACAAGTCAATGGGATTTACTACAACTCCAGCAGACAACTGCTTTTTTACCGCTTTTTTACTGCTTCCTGCTTTTTTACCAGGAAGGAAGGCGACTCCCCTGAATACATACTGGTCTACGTGGATGATATTCTATATATTGGCAAGCACAAAGACAAATGAGACATTTTTGCCAGCAAACTAGGAGAACATTTCTCACTGAAATCCTTAGGAAAAATAAACAAATATTTGGGTGTGCAAATCAGTAAAACTCCCAGGGGATTTCGATTGTCACAAAAAGAAAAAATCATTGAACTCTTACACAAGTGTAACATGGCAGATGCCAAACAATGTGAAACTCCCATGCAACCAGACTTTTTGAAAAATATGTAGGGGCACCTAAGTTCAAGAACAATACACTCTACAGGTCCACCATAGGATCACTTTTATATATCGCTAACTGGACCAGGACCGACATCACCCTATCAGTTAACCTACTGTCCAGACATGCAGGCAAACCCACCATGTACCACTGGGAAGCGATAAAAAGAATACTCAGATACTTGAAGTATAGCACTGATGCCTGCTTATGTCTAGAGCCAGATATACTCAATGAACCCACTCTCACCTGCTATGCAGACGCCGATTGGGCAGGAGATGAAAGAGCAGGAAAAGTACTTCAGGGTATATATTTTTCCTCAACAACAGCCCAGTGCACTGGTACACGGGCAAACAGAATCGACCACAGAGGCAGAGTATATATGCCTATTCAAAGCTGCCAACAATCTAACGTGGTTTGATGACCTACTCACCAGTGTTTGGACTGAACCTGCATACCCGATAGTCATTCACGAAGACAACAAAGCCGTCATTGAGATATCTATGGCAGATGTGGTAGGCCAGAGGTCCAGACACATATACATAAAGCACAAACATGTGAGGCAACTCTCAAAAATAGGTTTCATTAAAACAATTCACTATGACACTGAAGAACAGACGGCCGACATCCTGACAAAACCATTGCAAGACAAGCAGCACTCTTACCTAGTGTCCAAACTATGCATTCGCCCATGGGCTTCCCCCAAGCAACTAGTAACACAGACACAGGTTAGACATTTAGAGTGGGATTTGTTACACATAAATGCCTCACCTATGCCAGCAGATACCCATGACCCAGGGATGCAGGGGTTAACACACTCACACCTCCCACCAACCTCCTTCACAGACCAGCCCTTACCTCAAACTCCACCTTCCAGGTATTTAAGGTCTCCCCATGCTGCTCCACATGTTCTTCCAGATGATGCCTGTAACAGATAAAAGCATATGTAAATAAAGGTACACTGCTTGAACCAGTAATATGCCTATGTCTGTTATTGGGTCCGATCCTTGGAATAAGTAACATAGAGGTGCAGATGAAAGACTCAATAATTCCTCTGTAGAACTGTATCAGCAGCTCCTTGGGCAGTTTGAGCTTTCTGAGTTGGTGCAGAAAGAACATTCTTTGTTGTGCTTTTTTGATGACCTTTTTGATGTTGGGTGTCCATTTTAGATCTTGCGATATGGTAGAACCTAGAAATCTGAATGTCTCCGCTGTTGATACTGTGTTGTCTAGTATTGTGAAAGGTGGAAGTATGGAAAGGTTTCTTCTAAAGTCTACCACCATTTCTACAGTTTTGAGTGTGTTCAGTTCCAGATTGTTCCAATCGCACCATGAGAAACCATGCATGCCCCACAGAGAAGTTGTGCTCATTTGCTTGCCCTCCTGGGTGCTCCAAAGGCTCTCTGGGACAAAGCCCCAATGTTGCAGAGCTGCAGAAGGCCTTCTTTCTTTGAACAGCTATTCAGGGAGGGGCTCTCCACTCCAGCTGGCATCAGGTGTCCTGCCAGGGCCCTAGGGCAGTGGCAGTGGGGGATGACAGGATGCTGTGCTGTCCTTGGGAAGGTGCGTCTGGCAGGGAGGAATGGTCTGGTTTCCAACAGACCTAAAGTTTGTCTGGGGAAGGCAATCAAAAATACCCACTTCCAAAAGTCTCCATTCCAATCACTTTTTCTCTCAGGTGGACAGTGATCTTGTGCCATTAATATCTGTGCTAATAAATCTTGCCCCGAAGAATAAAGTCTACATTTCTATTACCTGTTATAAACTTTTATGCATGAATCAATATTAATAGCCTGGAATTGCAGAGGTAAGGTACATCTTAAAAGAGAATTTCTCTGGTACTTTAACCTTTGATGTGTTCTCACATTGGAGCAATATTGCAAAGCAGCTGGCAATGCTAAACTGCCTTTCTTTCATGGGTGGCATGGAGGGAAGTAGTTGCTAAAACAGTAGGCATTGTTGAGATAAAAATGATGATCAGGCCCAACAGTTGGAAAATGTGGCTGATGCAAATTGTGTATGGGGAGGGGGAAGTGTAGGCTCTTCTCTTGGGATAATGGAAACAGGTTTTTTCTTCTGCCCCAATCAACCTTGAAGTAGCTCATGGAATAGAAAAGGAGCTGGGACATTTTCCATGCCTCTTAAAACAGAGGAAGGTGGTGGAGGGAGATTTTTAATCTAATATGTCAGCTTTAATAAGCATTCCATGTGTCTAGAGAAAAAAGGCAGCAAGGAGAGGGAGTTTCTGAAGAGCCCTTGACTAAACAAAAGGCAAATTTTCTTGCATGTTGCAGGGAAAAAGTTCCTGTCAACGATTAATCATAGGCACAACTAGAACAGCATGGACACAGTAGAGCAAACAAAGTTTAGGGCAATGTTCTTGTGGTCCAGCTTCTCCAACTGCATTATTATAATTATTACTATTGCTGCTGTGATCATTCTTAGATTTAAATTTTACCTTTCTGTCCATACCTTTAATTTCAGGCTGGTGTCATAGCCAGGATTTTGTATATATTTATTTAAAAGATATCTCTATATGTCTATATTAGGAATCACAACCTTTGGTGGTTCATAACATAAAGCAACTTAAAAAAAACAAAAACAAATCCCAAATCCAGCAACCACAAAAACTGTTTTCCAATGTAAATGGATTTTTTTAGGGCACCAAAATGAGGAGAGTGAAGTCAACATACAGTAATCCTTACTGGTCAGAAATTGAGCTGTTTGGTCAGGAACTCCCTATTTTTCTGGGGAAAGACCAGTAGTTTTTTGTTATCTAAGCCTTAGATAACAACATGCTCATTTTCCTGCAGTCTTGGTTACTTGACAGAAGAATTTGCTAACCCTAACCCTTGCTTCCTTTCAATAAGACAATTAGAAAACTTGTAGAATTAAAAAGTTGGCCATCTGGAAGCTCTCATAATGTGCTTTTATTTATATTTAGTATGTTGTATGAGACCAGTCTTCTATTTGGCAAATCATGATTCACAGTTTAACATGTTTTGGAAACCCAGCCTTGATTTATTCAATAGTGATTACAATACCAGAAATATCTAACAAGTCAGACGCATCTTTTGTGGATCCCATCACAATTAGATGGTCAATAGATCTGGCCAGTGGGCTGCAAAAAAATCTCCCCTGCAAATTAGCAGGAAGAGAAACTTTGTCTCTGAATAGGTCTATCTGCAAGGGTGTTATCAGTCTTGTTCAGAGAGTTCAGATTGTCAAATTCATGTCCCTAAATCCCTTTTCTTTCTTCCCAATGTAGCTGCAATATTTATGGTTTTTTAATGTAACATATGTGATTTTACGGTAGTATTTTTAGTGTTTGTTACTGAAAAGAGCTTTTGCTTAGTGCTATTAAACTATGAATAACTTATATAATAATACCAGTTTTGAAGTCGATGCTAATTTCTTAGAAGCAGATTAGTGACATCATGTGTATTACCTGATCACACACAATGCAAATTTGATTATTTGCTTCTTTGTATAATAATATCAAGCAGAACTAAAAGCAATGGATAGTAAAACCAGAAAAATAATGACAATGAATCATGCCCTTCATCCTTGCAGTGACATTGACAGACTCTACTTATCAAGGGAAATAGGTGGGGATGGAATGTTGCAAGTAGATCAGATGGTTGAAGAAGAAAAAGGGCATTGGAAGAATGTACACTGAAGTTAGTACACCAGGAAGACTTACTAAATACTGGAGAACCCAAACTGGCCTACAAGAGAGACCAAATTAAGAACAGAATGGAGGTGTGAGAAGACAAAGACCAATACATGTACAATGTACTGTACTGTACAATGTACATGGCCAGTATTTTAAAAAAAATAGTGTTGGAGATGACCAGGCTGAGCCCAAGGGAGGGGTTAAATGCATCATCAGTCATGAGTCTCTGCATGCCCACAAGATATCTAAGTCCAGGGTCCACCTTGAATGCCTTCTTATCTCCCACTAATTTCCCTTGATCATTAGCAGTTCAGATTCTTGTACAGAGCTGAAGATTGCAATAAATCTTTATTCTCATTTGAATTGCCTGATTCTCCTGATTTCCCTGGTTACCAAAGTGAAAAACCTAACAAAGGAAATACCCTTAAATTTTGTAAAAAAAACTTGTGGGAAAACAACAAGAAATACAATGGGGATGCAAAGTGGTGGATCAAGCAAGTTGAAAGAACTGTGAAGTAACTAGAATGGAAGATGTTCACATAACAACAGAAATGGTGCAAAAACAAGCAACGGTCAAGAATTGGAGTGCCTCTGTTTTAGATGAGCTGCATGGATTCTAACTGAAATCACTAACAAGTTTGCATGCAAGATTGGGAAACCAGATGAATCAGGTTCTAAAAACACCAGAAAGTGAAAAATGGCTAACAATTGAAAGAACTATTTTGATTCAGAAGGATTCAGAAAAGGGGAATAAATCTGAAAATTACAGGCCTATAACTTGCCTGCCAACAACATAATAATTACTTACAGGCATTATTGCAAACCAAATTTATGGATATCTGGAAAACAAGGATTTGCTGCCAGTAGAACAGAAAGCGTGTTGTAAAAATTCAAGAGGAAACCAAAAACCAACTGATGATTAACAAACTGGTTTTGAAGAATTCAAAGAAAAGATGAACAAATTAGTTTATGGCCTGGATTGATTATAACAAAGCATTTGATTCTGTTTCCCATAGCTGGATAGAGAAATACTTAGAATTTTTTTGGAACCAACAGCAACATCCAGAAATTCCTGAAGACTTCCATGAAGCTGTGGCAAACTAAACTGATGATTTGTGGAGAAGAACTTGGTGAAGTCAAAATCAAACTAGGAATCTTCCAAAACAACTCATTGCCGCCTCTGTTATTTATACTATCGATGATGTTACTAACAAGCATTTTGAACAAGACAAACTTTAGCTATGAATTGGCAAAAAAAGGATTGAAAATTTCCCATTTGCTCTACATGGATGATTTAAAACTGTTGAATTGAATTTAAAGCTGTTCAATTCAGCTTTTGAAAAACAAAAGCTGAATTAAACTCACTGCTGAAAGGCACTGGGGAGTTTAGCAGAGGCATTGAGATCCAATTTGGCATTGAAAAACGTGCAACAATTGCTGTTAAGGCAGGAAAATTAGTTGAAGATTCGACAATTAGTTGAGGATTCGAACTTGATAATGAAGAGCTGATAAAAACAATAACACCAGAAGAAGGACACAAGTACTTAGGAGTTTTTGAAGCCTCTGATTTATTGCACAACAAAGTCAAGGAAGCTACTTCAACAAAATTCATTAAGTGAGCCCAGAAAATTTTGAGATCAAAGCTAAGTGGAGGAAATATCATAAAGGTCTAGGTACCTAGGTAGTGCCTGTAATACAATATTCAGCTGAAATAAGTGATAGACTCAGCTAGAACTTGACAACTTGGATTGAAAGACAAGAAAACTAATGACAATGCACCATGCTCTGTACCCAAACAGTTATATTGATTGATTGTGCTTGCCTAAATCTCGAGATGGCAGAAAACCCTTACAGGTGAAACAAACTGTAGAAGAGGAAAAACATGACTTAAATGACTATATAAAAAAGCAAAAGAGCCTCTGCTGAAGTAGGTGAACAAGGGAAACCTCCTGAAAACAAAGAGATTGAAAGCAGAATATCAAAAGAAAACAATTTAACATTGGGTTTCTAACAGGAAAAAGAAGCTTATGAACAGTCAATACCTGAAGAACATTGAAGGAAAGGTAGATACAAAGCTAACATGGAGATGGTTGAGATCAGGGGTGCTGAAGAAAGAAACTGAAGGCTTCATTTTGGCTGCCCAAGAACAAGCTCTGCAGACTAATTCCAGTAACAACAGCAAATGTCGCTGATGCAATGAGAAAGATAAAAGTGGATCATGATATCAGTGGCTGCAGCAAAATCTTACAAACTGATTATCTATAATGTCATAATCGCATTTCCAAAAACATACATTTTGCCAGAAGTTTAGGTCTGAATGCAGCAAAAATTATTGGAAACACCAAATTGACAAAGTTCTTGAAAATGAACAGGTCAGGATCTGGGAGGGCTTAAAAAACCAAACAGACAGACATCTGGCCCACAACATAAATAAAGATAAAGAGCCTGTAGTACAGTGGTTTAAAGCACCCTGTTATTAACATCTATTAACATCTGCTGCTTGCAATTACTGCAAGTTCGAATCCCACCAGGCTCAAGGTTGACTCAGCCTTCCATCCTTTCTAAGGTGGGTAAAATGAGGACCCAGATTGTGGGGGCAATAAGCTGACTTTGTATAAATATACAAAAGTATGAAGGCTATTGCTTAACGCACTGTAAGCCGCCCTGAGTCTCCGGAGAAGGGCGGCATATAAATCAAATAAAAATCAAATTAAAAAAAAACATGCCTGACATCACTATTGTGGAAAAGAAAAAAGTCTGGTTCATTGATATTGCAATACCAGGTGATGCATGAATTGAAGACAACAATTAGAAAAAATAATGAAATACCACAATCTGCAAATTGAAGTTGAGCGATTGTGGAGGAAGAAATCAATGGTTGTATCAGTGGTTGGTTGCTCTCGGTTCTGTCCGGTTCTTTAGAACCGGTAGTAAAAGTGGCGGGAGGCTCCACCCACCTGACCGGACGTCATAATTGACGATCTGTGCATGCTCAGAAGCTTCTGTGCATGCACAGAAGTGCATGTGCTCCCTCCCTTTGCGAACTGGTAGTAAAGGTAAGTAGAATCCACCCCTGGGTTGTATCTATAGTAATAGGACCCCTTGGAGCAATACCCAAAGGGCTCCCTAGATTCATGGAAATTTTAAACTTATTAGACCTGAATATCCCAACTTTGCAAAAACCCAGTGGTGGGTTGCCCCCAGTTCGGACTGGTAGTAAAACCGGCGGGAGGCTCCACCCACTGACCTGGACATCATCTTAAATGATCTGCGCATGCAGAAGAGCACATGTGTGCAGGCACGATGCGAACTGGTAGTAAAGGTAAGTAGAACCCACCCTTGAAAAAACCATTTTACTCAGAACTGCCTATATACTCAGACATTACCTTAACAGTTCTTAGGTCCTTGGTTAGGACTTGAATTGTTAAATTTTTACCAGTCTCGGAGTGTGAATTGAATTGAAGATTAAGAATAAGAAGGAGGAGGTGGTGGTGGAGGAGGAGGAGCCACCTTCATCCTTTTTCTCTCACACAAAATATCTGAACAGAGTTGCCTCTGGAATGCACTCCCTTCCTCTTGGGAATCTAGACCACATTCCATGACACCATCATAACTTTGAATGGTTGTTAAAGATCTGGTTATAAGTCAAGGACTAGCTATAAAACTGTGCTCCTGAAATCCAATGCATCAGTTCAGTATTTTTAAACAACTTTTTAAAAAAAAAATTATTTATATGCCGCCCTTCTCCGGAGACTCAGGACGGCTTACAATGAGTTAAGCAATAGCCTTCATACTTTTGTATATTTTATACAAAGTCAGCTTATTGCCCCCACAACCGGGTCCTCATTTTACCCACCTTAGAAAGGATGGAAGGCTGAGTCAACCTTGAGCCTGGTGAGAATTGAACTCACAGTAATTGCAAGCAGCTGGGTGTTAAATGCTGCCTTAGTAGGAGGCATTAGCCTCCTAGCCACTCAGGCTCCTCCATAACTTTTCTATAACTTTATGTGAACCAGTCACTTTAAGAACCACAAGGAATTTATGGCTTAACACCGTTCATTATGGCTTGGAGTCTCACACATCTAGTATTATCAGATATCACAATCAGAAGAAATAAGATAAAAAAAATTCACTGTCATGTTAGCTGCAGCTTCTTTTCACTCCGTTGTTTTATGACCAAATGCTTTTGCTCCAAGGTTTGCTCTTTGATTCACTAAAATTTTCCTCCAAATGATATTGTGCACATGATGCTTCATCTGGCATGATTTTTTTTCAAAGTAATCTTTCTAGCTATCATTTGGGGGAGTCATCCCATTCTTGAGAATATCATGGATAACTAAGAAAACAAACTGATGGATTATCAGAGAAATCAACCCAGAGTTTTCACTTGAGGCACAAAAATTGATATATTATCCATTTGGATATATCATTCAGCGACCCAACTCTCAGCAGAATGGTCTAATCAGTAGTGGGTTCCACTTACCTTCGCTACCAGTTCGGAACGGTGAGCTTTCACACAGAGCTTCTGAGCATGCACAGAGTGTCCGTGATGACGTCCGGGCAGGTGGAGCTTCCTGCCACAGCCACTCCCAGTGTTTGTTTTCTTAGCTATCCATTATATTCTCAAGAATGGGATGAATCCCCCAAATGATAGCTAGAAAGAAATCCGCCACTGGGTCTAATGCTGGGAAGAGTGTAAGGAAATAGAAGAAAAAGATGACCAGCAGCAAGAGGATGGATTCAGTTACAGTGGGGTTGAGTATACAGTTATACTCAACAGTTATACAGTTATACTGGAGATTTGAAAGAAAAGTTTAGGGATAGATTGTCATGGAGAAAATCTATGTGATCACTGGAAGTTGAAAATTATTTGATGGCACATAATCAGTCAATCAGTCAATCAAATGAACAAACAATTATATCTCACAAAAGAAAATATGCAATATTTGCCAGTGATAGTTAATTTGCTAATAATTGTTATTCCATTTTTGTCTGTCAGAGTGACATCCTCCTGGAACTTGAATGAGAGCTACGATGTTCAGAAGGTGATTTATGGCCTGCACTGAAGGAAGGAATGCTTATAGAAGCTGCATTAAGATTTGAATCCATCTTTAAGGCTTCTCCAGATGTGTTGGTGTGATGAATCTACAAAATTATGATAACCACTGGCAACTAGTTAACTCAGTTGGAGATCTAATCCCACTGAAAAGTTTCATGCAACAAAAGTATTATTTACTTAAACCTTATGTGCTGAAGGTACCTTCAGCAGTGCAGGATTGTATCACTGCTACCAACAGAAAGTTTTCGATGCTAAGGTATGTATAAATGGATCTGTAATGAAATGCAGAGAGGAAACTGGAAGAATTGAAGAATGTAGTAGAGATAAGTTTGACAAAAAAAAATGACTTTCATTTTAAGGCTCACCAAAAGACTGAAATAGTGCATGAATCTATTAGAAATATTTATACTCAGGCTAAATTTTCAAACATTCCATGGTAGTAATATCATAACACTGACAAAAGTAATCATGAAATACTTTAAGGATTGAAAAGTATGATAAAATTCTACTCTTTACTGATCAAAGCTGGAATATTAATACCTTGATAAGCTGCTTCCCCTGTTTCCAGTTCCAGTCAATTCAGCAAGTGGAGCTTCTGATTCTACACTGTATATCACAAAGGACACAATCACCAACTATTGATTATTTAGAATTATTCATGAAAAATAATGATTATCACTACATAATGACACATTTGTTCTGGCAAGAATGACAATATGTAATTCAAGCAGAACAATCTTTTAAAAACCCTGAATCTGTAGTCCTGTAATTCGCCAATATGCCTTATGGAAAATGCTGAGGTAGAGAATCCATGGCCTTCTATTTTTTATTGAATTACAAGTCCCAAATCCCTCATCACTCTGAATGGAGATACTGGAGCAACCTCTGGAAAGAGCCATAAGTTTGTATCCATGGTGTAATGAGCAAATCATTGGGTAGTTGAGCCAGGTAATCTCTCCAACATCAGATGTCATAGTCTCAGAATTCAGAGCAATATTTCTATATTATTCCATGGACAAGAAAAGCCTGAACTGAAGCCTCATCAAGACAAAACAGTGGCAAGTGGACAGTTTGAACAATATTTGGCCAGTGGTGAAATCCAGTTTTTTTTACTACTGGTTCTGTGGGCATGGCTTGGTGGGAGTGGCATGGCATGGCTTGATGCGCATGGCAGGGGAAGGATACTGCAAAATCCCCATTCCCGTCCCACTCCTGGGGGAAGGATATTGCAAAATCTCCATTCCCACCCCACTCTGGGGCCAGCCAGAGGTGGTATTTGCTGGTTCTCCGAACTACTCAAAATTTCCACTACCAGTTCTCTGAGTTGCTCAAAATTTTCACTACCAGTTCTCCAGAACCTGTCAGAACCTGCTGGATTACACCTCTGTGTTTGGCCATGTCCTCTCCCTAAAGAATCAAATTTGTAATATATGATAGAAGCAAATGAGAGTTTTCATTAAAGTTTTGTGAGACACTTTGAAGTGGATGTGGCAGTTACAATCCTGTTTAATGGCATCTTCTTTGTTAGACTGACCTTAAAAATCCTCTACAGACTTAGTAGAAAACTCTACTAGATTACAGATTAAAATGGCATATTATGTTAATATTACACATTATACTAACATTGTTATCTTCTTTGGATCCCAGTTAGCTTTCAAGCCCAATTAAAAATGTTGATAATATTGCAGACTCTTCACAATTTTAAGTATATTTTCAACCCGGCTTTATTCATCACTATGTTTTCTCTAAGCCTATTTTATTCTTCATTTTAAGATGACATTTTTCTCATTTGGACAGGCAGTGTAAAGCAACTTAATGCATTTTATAAATGATTTAACTCCTGTGTGTAAGTATTCAATTTGCCCTCCAAGCCAACCTGACTCAGGTTATTTCTTGGAGATGTTAAATGTTTATTATCTATGAGTTAAAGAAAATATACAGACTGTAACAATCTGCTTAGATTTAATAGCTGCTCTCCAAGTTATGTCAGATACACTTAACCATATGTTCTATCTTTAAGAACTAAATGTAATTCATCTTCTGATTGTGATTTTGTGGCAAAATGAGACCAGTTACAGAGGGGTTTAACAAGTAGATGGTATTCTTTATCTGTTATATAACAAGCAAGATATAGAGCTGAAGGGCAACAGTGAGAAATATTATTATAGAAAGAATCCAGACACATTCAGGAAATATGTAGTCCATGTAGTATTCAGTTTACCAATTAATTACATATCTAAATGAGTCATTGATATTATTTTCCAGTCTTGGGTTTTGGTCCAGGATATCCCTAGAAGCCTCCAACCCAAAGCTATTTTCTTTGTGGGTTGGTTGATTGTTGTTACTATACATTAAAACTCAAGGAATGTATTAATTTTATTGGATTCCTTAAGTGCATTTATATGTAAATAATAACACATTTACAAAGAGCAAAGTAAAACCCTTTAGCAAAAAACTGGTTACAATATCAACATATCACACTCTTTAAGCACACATTTTAATCTTTACAGCTGAAGGCCGTGAATACTCTTACTCCTTATGTATGAGCTGAGTTTTGTATTTTTAATATTGGCAACAGTTTGAGTGGAATCATATGCTTTGAATATCATATCTATTGTAACTATATGAATTATCGTTCTTTTCTTTTTCTTCTAGTGCAAAAGGAATTTGGTTGTTATTGTTTTTAAGCATTAGCACATCTTGGCATAATTTATGTAATTGGGAAAAAAAATGATATTATTGCCAAACATTTCTATGGAATATACAGCAACACTTTTAATTTTGTTAAACTCCATTCAATTTTTGTGGGCTGTACTCACATGTATTTTTAATTAGACAATAGAATTTTCCTAAGTTTCTTATAACTAATTCTCCTGAGTTTGTTGTAACTCATTCTCAGTTCAAAAATGTTTTTATATATCATTTTTGCTTACTTTTTGTAACGATCAGTTTCCTTTTACATAACTATTTTTTCATACTGTGTGTCAATGTGTTCTTTGGGTATTTTATTTGTAACTTTACTGATGTATACCTATGTAAAAATGTTCTACATTAATGGTCCTCTTAAAAAGAGGTTTTCCATCAAACATTTGAAACATTACAATAAACTTTTCTGTGAAGTATAAGATTGTGCAAGGGTTTTATTACATTTACTGTTGTAATGCATTTGCTGTTGCTCTTACACAGTTTTCCTAGTGAAGTGGTTCATAAATTCATAACTATATAAATAAAACCATGTATATGGACTTTTTTCATTTTCACAATTTGGTGCACGTACTTTTATTTGTCCAAATGTTAACCTGTACAGCTCTTCACAGCTTGGATAAAATGCCCTTTCCCATTTATCTATGCTGAGCTCCATGCAGAAAAACACACAAATTAATTGGAATAGGCCTGCAATCTAAGTAAGGCTGCCTTTGAAAAGCATTTGAACAGAATATAGAATATAAACATTCCTTTTATGGAAACATCTGAGTTAACTTTCAATTTGTTTTCAAATTCAATTAGAAGTGTTGGTTTTAACCTTTAACCTTTAATTTCTCACTGGTTTGGGATTACCTTCCTATGTATGACTATTCAAATTGCTTGTATCAGGAGGTCAATCCACCTCTTTCTCTTGGCTCTACTTGCATTTTGGACAGCACCTAATAACCATTCCCCATCAAGTGGGGATCTCAATAGTTAATATATTTATGAAAATCAACTTGGTTTTGTGACTAATGGCATCAAGCTTGAAACCTAGAAATGAAAAAATTAGCTCTGCCTTAGCACAAGCCAGTTAGGTGACTTTGGTTTAATAATTTTCTCTCAGTCCTAGGAAGAAAGCAGTGGCTACCCTCTGAAAATCTTTATGCATATGTCTGGGCGGTCCCCCACAAGTCCAGAATAATTTAAAGATACACAGAGTAAAAAGAAAAAGTTAAAACTGTATAATAAATAAATGAATAAACTAAACTATTATGGTAATAATTGTTCAAAAAGATATCTGAAAGACAGTGAACTTGTTAATAGCTACTGTTAGCTATTGTTAATAGCTAAGATAAAATGGGAAGGTTGTATTGGAGAGCAAAAAAGTATTCAGAAGTACAAGGACAATGAAATAGTTTATCAGAAAGTTCACAGTCAAATGTACGAGGTCATGAGTTATATAAAATGTTTTTCTCAGATTGGATGCAATTTAAAAGGGAAAAACACTGATACTTCTAAGAGAGAGTATAACAGTTAGATCAGCCTGAAACTTGTTTTAGCCTTCAAATGCCAATAAAAAATATTGCATACTAATTAAGATCTGTACTTTATACAGGCTGATGAAATTAAATTTCTAGACAAATTCTTTTAATTTATCTTTGGTGGTCCACAATATGGTGGAACTTGAAATTCCAGAGGACTCACTAATACCATACCTCTTCTCCAAAAGAGATCTATTTACGCTTATATTTAGCAATTATTTGGTCTCAAGAAGAAAATGGTAAATATTTTCTTCTGCCGAGTTTGAGTTACAGTGTACAGTATTCAACTAATTCAAACTACAAAGAGGTAGCACAACAATATGGGACTCGTGGGATAAAATGTGCAACAGAAAGGAAATAAGATTGCCACCACTATTATTAAGCACTAGCTTGCTTTCCTCTAGCTTTTGTTTAGACAGCCCCAGCAAAATCAATCATACTTGTTTGTGTGCTTAACCAAAGTCCCATTCATTTCAATCAGTTTGCTTTAACTGTGGAATGAATCTTCATTTCTAGGAAGATTGTGTTTGAAGTTGAAGCTTAATACTGCCTTCTTGGCCCCTAGATCATCCTAACAAATAGGTCATTGGCTTTTCAGTGGTCTTGGTCTTTTGCTGCTATTGCTGAGTGCAAATTCGACTTGTCATAAGGCATCTCTCTTTCCTGATCTTATTGTGACTGAGCGGGTCAATCTGGAATGCATGGCCTAGACCTGGGTAGATGCAGCAGAGTTATTTCATTTAAGAGGAAGTCAATGTTATTCCTTTAAAGATAAAGAAAAAGAGAGTACTATACTTTCAAAGAGTTTGCTCTGTATTACAAGACTTGTTGACATATGCTAGAAACATTTCAAGATTTGCATAGCTTTGTTGGATTTGCCAATAAGAGAAAATTATCAGATAAAATAGATTTCCCCCACATTTTCTGTTTAAATTGTAATTTTTCATCTTATTTCACTCTTGAAAGGAATGCTACATATAATGAAATCATTCTTAGCAAGTGTATTTGGACCAAGGAACATTTTTCTGTAATCAGATGTAATGTATTGACTAGAAGTCATTCTCCGTATAACATCTGTTTTAAAATCCCCAAAGTCCTTTTTCAAAGGCAACTGGACTTTTTCCCCTTGAGGACATATCCAACCATGAAATCCACTTACCTTTGCTACCGGTTCGGGAACAGAAGTGCGCAGGAGTGTGAGCCTGCCTCTTCTGCACATGCACAGATGGTAACAAACTGGGATGTAATGACGTCCCGGCAGATAGGCGGAGCCTCCTGCCACCGATGCTACCAGTTCGGCGAGCTGGATAGAACCGAGGGGTGGGGGAATTTCATTGCCGGATGTATCACTTCTCACCCAAGAAAATTCCTTAGGGTTAGGGTTAGGGTTCGAAGTTCAGTACTTAAAAATATCTGAAGAGAAACTAGTATAATAATCCTACTGAAAAGAGATATATTTATAGCAAACAAAACACTATGCTTTGTTGACCTATGGCGGATTCATGTGCTTCCTCCCTATTTAAAGAGTTTTCCTATATCTTTCTTACTGACACTGTAGAAGGGAAATTGTTGACACTCAACTCTGAACTAATTCTTAGCTTTTAGGAATTGGTTTAAGAGGACATAAAAATTCATGCCACATCCTGATGCCATTGGGGGTCCTCTTTCTAAGGAGCAGTGACAGCTGAACTTTTTGCAGGTTCAAATCTTTTTCATGATGAAGGAATGAGCCCACAGTGACTTATCATCAGCCACGCACCCAATCTGCATAGGGTTTTTATCATTTTCTAACTTATGTTTTCTAACTTAAGTCATATTATGTCTTTGATTGAGAATATTGAGATGCAATATTAAAAATGGGAGGAAATTTCAGGAGGTAACAGGGGGAAAAGGCTAAATCAGAAAAATTTAAAGGAAGATTGCTAAGCAACAAATGATGAAAAATATAAAATTATATGAAATATCCCCTTCCCCAAAGGGACCTTCCTTGGGCAAAGCAAAAGGCTCCTGTTAATTATGTTCAATAATTCATGTCATTTGCTCCTTGTTTAAAGTGATGGAATAAAATTAATTTTAAAACACTATGAAGGGGGCACTTTGCTATGAGTTGCAACCGGAGTTGGAAAAATCCATATTTTTTTCTATTAGATGGCAGCAAACTGTTCTTTGTTATCATCTAAATGTTACTTGGATTTAGGCCAGAGTCAGAGGCTTAACCTCTGAGTTAAAATACATATGGTACAAAATTTACTATGTGGTAGCCTATAGAAAACAAGGGAACGATTTTTTATCAATTGGAATGAGTGAACAAAGTGGCAATAATTCTGAAGGATAATTGCTGTGACTATAATATGATCAAAAAAGCAAATCAGGAAAGTGGATATAAAAACATAACAAAAATGTGGTGTGTTATGCCAGATAGACAAGAATAAAAAATAAATAAATTGAGGAAACTCCAGCATTGGAAAGAAAGCTAGTTCAGCCCTTGAGGAAGTAGAAGAAATAAACAGAAACATCAGCAATATAACAAAGGAAAACACTGTGTAGCATTACAAACATTCTTTATAAAAAAAATTATGATAACATTTGTCCAACTGTTTGGATAGTACTTTCTTTTTCCAAATGCAGAAAACAAGACAGTCTTTACTATTTGTTCAAACAAAATATTTTAAACTATTAAGGAAAAACAAAATGGGTATCTAAATGATTTTGCTATATTATCCATCCCAGCCAAACATTTAATTAAAGGACAACATAGGAATGGAGAATCTCTTGTATTCATTAGAAAATGTTATCCATATTTTCATTGTCTTGATAGACAACCTACATTATCAGGAATGGAGAATGCAATTTTCTTGGTTTTGTAAAATCTCTCCACAAATTTGTTTATGCCAGAATTAGAACCACAACTCTCATAAATCATAACTGTAATTATTCACTGTTTTTAAAGGATCAAGCTTACTTTTAGTGACCTACTTTGACAGCTGCTTTGATAATTTCAGACAGAAATCTATGTATAAATGATACATTAACCTAACAGGGTTTATTTTAATTAAACAAGGTAATTGCTTACTTCAGAAATGAGATAAAATACAAATTGAAGTTAATATTTGAGATACAACTCTCAATTCTAACTGGAGGTATGAGTTAATGAGTTAATGGGGTGTGTACAGGTGCATGTGGGTTCTTACAAAATGTTCCCTAAATCATTCATAGATAATTTACTGGCCATAGAGGTACAAGTGCCAACTTTTCCCTCTTACTTTTTTCACTCTAAGGGTCACAAGTTGCAGAGAGGTGAATGGTGTCCAGTCCTGTGGTTTTTTAATACACACACACACACTCTCATTCATAAGATTTTGAGTTAGACTTCCAGTGATGATGTTGGGTCGGTGTGGAGCAAACAAACGGGGCTCTGGTTAGTTTGTCGGAATTTTTATGTTTTTGAGGCCCTCAGGGTGAAGTTGTTTCTTGGAGGGAGCAACAGTGAGAGAGGGGTTATCTCCTACTATAACGAGAAGATGCCGTCAGATCAGATGCAAAAGAAATCAGCCTTCATGGCAGATCCAAAGGCATGATGACCTGACTGTTTGAATGGAGTAGGAAGAGAAAAGAGGTAAAACAGCGTGAAGTATCGGTGAGATAGAACGAAAAGGAGATTGATACTGGAAAGATTCTCAGTGACTTTGAGTAATATGGATTATATTAGCAGATGAGTGAGTCTCCTAGATGGTGAAAAAGAAGCGATTTAGCAGTGGGAGCAGAGACAAAACAGTGAACGACATTGAAACGGACAGATTGCGTGGAAGGTGTGTACAAAAAGATTGAAAGGGGCACCCTTTGTACAGTTTAATGATCGATGATAAACTTGGACCAGAATTGTGAAAATGTATGTAGTTTGGAAAGAGAACACTGGCTGGAGAACTAACAGTGACTGAATGAAATAGAAGGAAGACATCTTGGAATTAAAGAGAGAGCTACTTAAAGAGACAGTAATATTGGAAAAATGGGGAAATGGTGTTAATAGTGGTGGACCTTTACTGTTATGACTGCATATACCAGGAATTTCAGAAGAGACCTTTACATAAACAAGATATAAATTGAAAACAAACTAACTTTATTAACAGTAAATATAGAAACAAACATAAGTGAATAGTGGACATATATATCTGATATTTATACTTATATTTATATCTATATATTATATATTATCTGATACATATTTTAGATTTTTTTATGCGATTCTACTTTTATATTTATGTATATATAATAGTATATATAGGATTAGGCGAGGAACTTGATATATTTATATTTATATATAGGCAATATAAAAAATCAACTTAAGGAAATTCTAAATATATATTTGTTAAACATTTATAACTGAATTGTAATTAACTGATCTAACTGATTGTGCAGAAATATATGAATTTAATTGTTAAATATTAATTATAAATTATAAATTAAATAATCATTTAGTTATTAATCTAATAACGATTATAATCTAATTGTAGAATAATAGATATATTTTAGATATATTTAAATTTCTGACTTTTTGTGTACTTAAAAACCTATAATTCATAATATTTATAGTAAATGTTTGTAGAGTATTTTAAGATTTAAACTATTTCTATTTATCTCAATTTCTACTTATATATTTAGGCTGGTATATTTTTATTATTACAATTGACAGTAAAGGGTAATCGACTTATAACAAGAAGTTAGATTTGTGAAAGAGATAAAAAGAGTGGAAAGAAGCTAAATAAGGCTAATTAATATATGGTATTGTGGAAACACTTTTAAAAAACTCTAAAAATGATGAGTATGATGACAACGGTCACAAAAATAGGGGAAAAACAACTTCAGTGATAGTCTTGCCATCGAGACAGTGCCCAGTGGAAAGTATGTTGGGCGGTGAGAAATCAGGCTCCACATTGTATCTACAGAATGTGCAGTCAACGATGATGATTATTCAAGAAACAATGATGAAGACGCAAGAAACAATAATGAAAAATTGTGAAGAAATAAAGAGCAAGATGGGTGAGATGAAAGGAGACATCTGCAAATTAGATGATAAAATTGGTACAATACAGGAGACGATAGCCAGAAATGAACAGAAAATAAAGATAATGGAAACTAGAACAAAACAAATGGAGAAGAAATTAGAAGCAATGGAAGGCAAATTGATGGCAGTAAATAGAAATCTGGAGGTGGCAATAGTACAGTTGGAAATGGAGAAATCAGCATTTTTTTAAAAAAATTCAAAATGTAACAGAAAGCAAGGAGGAAGATCTCCCAAAATTTATGGCAGAACAACTAGTGGATCCCCTGCAGAAAAGCAAACAGGAGATTTAAAATGATATAGATGAGTCATATAGGATCCATACTAATTATGCACCCGGCCATAAATTACCCAGGGAAGTCCATGTTCAGTTTACAAGAAAAACAATTAGAGATGAGGTTTACAGCAAGACAAGAGATGATCTGTTGATTTATAAGAGGAAAGAAATTCTAACCCTGAAACAAGTACAAGAAGAGTAAGGGAACAAAGAAGGAATTATCATTTTCTATCCTCACAATTAGTCAAATATAAAATGCTGTTCAGATGGCTCATCCCTGAAGGGATGTTGATTACTTGTTAAGAAAAGAAATTTTGAATAGATACCTTGGACAAGGCACAAGAATTTTACGATCACTATGTAGTCTGAGATGAAGAACAAGACAGTAGAGACAGTAGAGAGGAGTTAGAAAACAAAAGTCAAGATTATCAGATATCAGAAGAAAAAATACTTGAACAAGACATAAGAGAAAGGATGGAAACGGAACACCATGAAAGGGAAGGATCCAGGACAAGAGCACAAAGGCAGACAAGAGCAAAGAAAGGACCAAAATTACAGACAAATAATAAAATGGAAGAAGAAATTAAGATCCTATCACCTAACATCAATGGTATGAATTCCCCAGCCCAACGGAAACAAACACTGATAAAACTGCAAAGACAAAACATGGATATTATTTGCTTGCAGGAGGTTCATATTAAGAAAAAAAATGGCAGTATCCTAGAATTCCCTAAATTAGGAAAACTTCATCTGGCATTGGCAACAAAAAAGAAAACAGGTATAGCAGTATACATAAAAGAATGGTTAACCCCGAGACAAATATATGAAGATGAAAAAGGAAGAATTCTGGTAATAGAAATAACAACAAACCAAAAGCGAATGCTCCTAACAGTAATATATGTTCCAAACACTAACCAGAAGAAAATTTATCGCAAATTGCATCAGAAAATAATAGAATTAGAATGGGGTAGTTTGTGCCTTATAGGTGATTTCAATGCAGTGGTGGACAATAAGAGGGACTACATGAGCAAAAAACAAACAAGAAGAAAAGAAGGCAACTACCAAATACTTTATCCGAAATGATAAAAGAGCTAAATCTCGAGACACATGGAGAGAAGTAAATCCAAAGAAGAAACAATATACCTTTTTCTCTAATCCTCACAACTCTTGGTCAAGATTTGATATGGCATGAATGAACCTGGAATTGATTAGTGACATTGAAGATATAGAAATATTGCCGAAAACATGGGCGACCACAATCCATTAACAGTAAAATGGAAGGGACAAAGAAAAAAAGTGAGATGAACATTAAATCAGAGGATTCTAAAAGAAAAATCATATGTGCAAACGATGGAAAAAGAACTTGAGGTTTTTTTTACAGAAAATTGGAAAGAACAAACAACATTATAAAATCTATGGATACAACAAAAGTGTATATTCAGGGTCTAACAATAGCCTATGTGGCGAGGAGAAACAAAGAGAAGAAAAAAAAAACAAAAGATACTTCAGGAAAAAATTCAAGAATTGGAAGGTGCATTGCAAAAACAACCACAGAATAATAAAATTAAAGAAGAAAGAGATTTAGTGAAACATAAAATCAACTTAACACTACAAAAAGAAAGGGCATGAAATCCTAAAATAACGAAACAAAAACTTTTTTGAAAACACAAATAAACCAGGGAGTTGGCTGTCACATAAGCTGAAGAAAGAGAGAAGAAAAGAATTAATACAACAATTACAAGATGAGAATGGGAAGCTGCATTACCGATCAGAGGGGAAAAAAAGTATTATTCAAAATTTCTTTAAAAAATTATATAGGCAAGAGGATATCCCAGAAGAAAGTATTAAGCAATATTTAGAAAAGAGGGATCTGCAGAAAATATTGGAGGAAACTAGGAAAATGTTAAATGATAAAATAACCCTAACGGAGATGAAGGAGGCAATCAAGAAACAAAAAAATAACAAAACACTAAGACCAGATGGGATCCTGGTAGAGTTATACAAAAAAATTTCAAGAGCCACTGGAGGGAAGAGATTATAGAAAAAATGTTTTGCTTTTTTTTTTAAAAAAAGAAAGCCTCTACCGATCAGGCAAGTCAGCTGGGATCGTCAGAGGCTTTTAAAAGCCGAAGAGTTTGTAGAAAAAATGGTTTTAAGTTGGCCACGCCCACTCAATCATATTACCACCACCACCAAGCCACGCCCACAGAACCGGTAGTAACAAATTTTACATTTCACTACTGTACAGGACTATGCCTTTACCCCACGTGGGACAGTCAGATCATATATCTGTGTTCTTGAGCCCATCATATAGACCTCTTGTCCACAGAATCAGACCATTGATTAGAGAAATACAAGTGTGGCCAGTGGGTGCATCGGAGCAGCTTCAAGATTGCTTTGGGAGCACTGATTGGGCACTGTTGAGGAGGACAATATTGATACCTACACTTCAACAGTACTGTTTTATATTAAAAGCTGCATTGATGTTGTCACTACCACCAGACAAGTACGGGTGTTCTCTAACAACAAGCCCTGGATAAATAGAAATGTGTCTTTTATTAAGAGCTAGAAATGCTGCTTCCCATTCTGGTGATGCACTACAGTATAGCGAGGCCAGAGCTAAATTGAAAAAGGGTGTCAGGAACACTAAAGCTACATATAGACGGAGGATTGAACCTGGGCTCTGGTCGGGTATGGCAAGGCCTGCAACAAATCACTAGGCAGAGCAATAAAAATAGTTTGTCTAGCAGTAGTGACTCTTTGGCTGAGCAACTAAATCAATTCTTCAGTCATTTTGAGGTGGAAACAAGAATGACCATCATTCCAGCATTCACCACTGGTAGTACACCATTAACATCTACCATTGATAGACAACTCACTTCTGATGTGAGACCTGCTTTCCAGAATGTTAATATCCGGAAGGCAGCTGGGCCTTATGGAATCATGGGATGAGTTGTTAGGAACTGTGCTGCAGAGCTAGCTGGAGTGTTCACAGATATTTTCAATATCTGTCCCTGTTGCAGTGCTCTATCCCTACCTGCCTGAAGACATCCATTAGGCACTAGCCAATCCCTAAGTAGACAGTAGTGGTATCTCTTAATGATTATAGACCAGTAGCTTTAACATCTGTTGTCATGAAGTGTTTTGAGAGACTGGTGCTGAACTATATTAAGGCTAGTCTTCCATCTACTTTGGACCCATACCAATTTGCATATAGGAGTAATAGATCAACTGATGATGCTATGTTGTCCATACTGTATTGAATCATTTGGAACAACAGGGAACATATGTGAGGCTGTTATTTGTGGATTATAGCTCTGCCTTTAACACCATTCTACCCAACAGGTTGTTTCTTAAAATGTCCAATTTGAGTATAAATCAGAGGATTTTCTGACAGGTAGACCACAGTCAGTATAGATGGGATCTCACCGTTTCTCTATTCTGATAATAAGCACAGGAGCCTCCCAGAGCTGTGTGCTAAGCCCTTTCCTTTATTCCTTGTATACACATGACTGCACCCCATTGTGTAACATCAACACAATTATTAAATTTGCGGATGACACAACAGTGGTGGGGCTCATGAATAAGAACAATGAGTCTGCTT
Source organism: Ptyas mucosa (assembly GCA_012654045.1). Classification (NCBI taxonomy): domain Eukaryota; kingdom Metazoa; phylum Chordata; class Lepidosauria; order Squamata; family Colubridae; genus Ptyas; species Ptyas mucosa. The sequence continues at coordinate 1,030,813 of WNWU01013201.1, forward strand.
ATAGAAAGGAAGTAAAAGGGCTGACACTGTGGTGTAAAGAAAATAATCTTACACTTAACACTCAAAAAAAATAAAGAACTTATAATTGACTTCAGGAGGAAGAGAGATGTACATTTACCATTGTACATAAATGGTGAGGAGGTGGAGAGGATTCGTAGTTTTAAATTTCTGGGCATTTATGTCTCAAAGGACCTCTCATGGACTATGAATGTTAACATGCTTGTGAAGAAGTCACAGAAGAGGCTGTACTTCCTGAGAATGCTCAGGAAGATAAATCTATCTCAGCATCTACTTCTGTCCTACTATCGCAGCACCATTGAGAGTGTCCTGACATATGGCATTCTTACATGGTATGGGAGCAGCTCTGTAGTGGACAAAAAAGCTCTACAGAGAATCATTAAAACTGCCCAGAATATCATTGGGCTCCAGCTACCAGCCCTGGAAGACATATTCAAATCTCGCTGTTTGAAGAAGTTGCATTACATTCTCAAAGACTCTTCCCATCCAGCTTACAATCTTTTTGGACTGTTGCCTTCTGGCAGAAGATACAGAACAATTAAAACTCGGACCACACATTTTCTGAATAGTTTTTATCCCAGAGCTATAATTGCACTCAACAATGAACTAAAGGGCCACCATCAGTGAGCTGCTGGATAGCATTACTTGGTCTGTTGTGTGGATGTTTGGGTGGTTTAGGGGTGGGGAATTTGTGGTGGGTGGGAGTGTGCTTGGGGATTGTTATGTGTTATTGGACCTGGTTTTTGGGTGTTAAGTGAACTTTGTTGTTTGGGTATACTGTGTATACATGTACAATGACAATAAAGTTATTGTTATTATTATTGGATGGGCAAGGAAAATTTAAATCTAACCAAGACTTAAAATCTCAAGGAATAGAAATAGATAGATGGCCATAGTTACAAATTCAGACAAGGTATAAAAAAGATTTAGAAAATGTTGGCTTCCAAAGAGAACAACAAGAATTGGACAAAATATTATTAGGGACAGAAGAAAAAATGATAACCAAAAGTTACAACTGTTTTTTAAGATTCAAAATGGAGGAAGAAACAGAGAAAGAGGTGATGATAATCTGGGCCAAAAATTTTGGATATAATATTGAATTGGAATATTGGGAAAAATTATGGGGAAAAAATTATAAATTAACTATGTCAGCAGTTTATAAGCTAAACATGTACAAAATGTTTTATCATTAGCATCTACCTACGGCAAGGCTGGCAAAAATGTTCCCCGATAAACTGGCAAATTGTTGGAGATGTAACCATGAACAAGGGACATTCTGTCACATGTGGTGGACATGCCCGAAAGCTAAGAGGTGAAAATTAAAAAATTAAAATTAAAAAATGGTTAGAGTTAGGGTTAGAGTTAGAAGAAATTACAGAACAAAAAATTGAGATGAAACAGAACTGTTCTTATTGGATATCATAAAAAGAAATATAAGTAAAAAGACTCAATACATCATACTCCACATCATAACAGCAGCCAGAATTACATTTGCCCAGAACTGGAAACAGGAAAATAATGCCATCAAATGCAATGATAATGAAAAATTGTGCAGAAATGGATAAATTAACTATGGAGTTAAAAGAGGAAACAGTATTATAAGATCTGGAACATGTGGTATAAATGGCTAGAAACTAGATGTAAAATTAATGCATAGAATAGACATAGAAATCATGTTAAAGTGAAAACCATATATATTTATGAATATGATAAAGGATGTTAAATGTTAAAGGGATTATGTAAGTATATATATAAGTATATTTAATATATAAAGAATTTACAAAAAGTATACTAAAGGTGAACAATTGTGTAACATAGCAAAAGGTTTTATGTATTTAGATGTATAAATACAAAAATTACAGAAATGTATAATACAATAGGCCATAAATGGAAAATATATAATTAGAACTGATATCAATAACTGAATGCTGTAAAAGTGGAAATGTGATTTTAAAACTAAAAAAGGTTGAATAAAGATGATTTTTTTAAAAAAAGATTTTGAGTTGTACTACTTATGTCAAGGTGTAGAAAGAATGTGCTTAGAAAAAGGGGGATATCAGAATGTCTCATTGCCCTCATGAAACAACAATATATATGTCACAAAGCCAGAATCTGAACAGTTGCGTGGTGAAACAGAATGACTCAAAATCAGCAAGGAGTGAGGAAAAAAAATATTGATTTTCCCTTTACTTACTTACTTACTTACTACCTACCTACCTACATGCTTGAGAGAAGGTAGATTGGAAGAAGATGAGCGTGATTTTAAAAATGGAAGAAGAAACCTTATCAGCCTGCACAAGGCTGATGACACTCCCCTGATAGCTGGACATGCAAGTGAATTGAAGCAGTGAAAACTGGAAGCAACACTAAATTAAATTAATTAAATTAAGGCCACCTTAATGACAATGGGTACAGCAACCAACTTGGGAACCGACAACGAAGATATAGAAAGCTTTCGCCTTAAGACTGAATATCAGCAATAAAGGAAGCAACAGTCAAGAAATACGTAGCACACTGGCACTTGGAAAGACAGCAAGGAAGACCCTGGAAAAGGTATCCAGGTGCCAGGATGTGTCTATACTTACATTGGTCAGAATCGTGCAGGCAGTGTTTTTCTCTATAATGCTCTATGGATATGAAAAGATAAAATACTCCTGGAAATAGCCAAGAAAATAAACAAATGGATCATTTAACAAATTAAACCATAGTTCTCACCTACCACAAATTTTCATATTTTAGAGACATAATTGTGAAGACCTAGGCTCTTGAGAAGTTCATAATTTGGGGAAAGTCGAAGGAAAGAGAAAAAGCAGGCAATACCAGCAAGCTGGATTGATTTAGTTACATTGACAATGGGTTCATTTTTGAAAGATCTGAAGGATCATATCAGGGACAGATGATCCTGGAGAAAATTCATCTATGTGAATGCTAAGAGTTGACACCAATTTATCTATATCTGTTATTGATTTAGATGTAGGTAACATATAAAAAATTCCCTTCTTACCCATATTGGCGGTATGATTCTTCCTCAATTGTGGGTCCTCTACCAGAGGCCTGGGAATTTGAGGGTTCTGCACATGATTTTAGCTGCTCCTAGCAATGCACTCTTTTGGACAGAGAGCTCTGATGTTGTTCCTACGATCTGTTGGAACCCATTCACCCAGTTCAGGAATTGCAGCGCTAATTCACTGAACCTATCATCACTGGGACCACTTTGACCTTTACTTTTCACATCCTGGTGGAGCAGTGGACTAAAGCGCTGTTAAATAGCCCTTAGCTGCCAGCTGCCTGCAATTACTGCAAGTTTGAATCTCACCAGGCTCAAGGTTGACTCAGCCTTCCATCCTTCCGAGATAGGTAAAATGAGGACCCGGATTGTGGGGGCAATAAGATGACTTTCTATAAAAAAGAACACTGCTTACCGGGGGGGAGGGGGGGGCAAAGCCCTACTAAGCAGGTATATACAAAAGTATGAAGGCTATTGCTTAATGCATTGTAAGCCGCCCTGTGTCTCCGGAGAAGGGTGGCATATAAATTGAACCAATAAACAATAAATAAATAATCCTCTCTAGTTCCACCTTCAGGCCCTGATACTTCTCCAGTTCCTCATACTCCTTCCTGATATCGCCATCATTTAGCACTGCTACATCTACATTGGTAAAACACACACACGCGACACCAACTTGATGACACTTGTATGTGTATGAGAGCTCATTTGCTTATTCTGCAAAAGATGATATAGAGTTTTGCTGCCCAACCTCCACACATACAACTCTGACCTTCAGGCCAAGGGACCACCAGTAGGAAGCCATCATTTTCAGATAAACACTTTCTCCTGGTCGATTGGGTAGGATTTTCCAGCTATACACCTTCAAGTTGCCAGAAGCAACCCTTTTTCTACTCGGGGCTAACTCAGGACTCTTTGCACCTGGGGCAAAGAACAGGCTGGAACTTCCATCCTTTGTATCCCACTCAATAGGCTACTTACTACCTGACTACTTATTTCAACATTGGCAATGGGACAGTATGAGACCACCACATGACCCAGGAGGCAGTGAAAAGGATTTAAGGCAAGGCTGGGTATTCACAGGTGAAAGTGAGGGGTCAGGGAATTTTGGAGGAATAGAAGGTATTTGCTGGCTGAGATACATGCCTCACGGCAGGAGGCTCGCTGTGCAGTCTTGTTATTCTTCCCTAAAGTCCTCCCAACTGCCCATTAAGCTTCTGCTGCTTCCCGCCTGACCAGAGTCCTTGGTTTTCCCTTTTCCCTGAAAGGGCGAGATGTTGCTCTTTTTTTTCCCTTCACCCCCTCCCGCTGAGGGGACTTGGGCAAGGCAAGGGGCTGTCCTTTCAGCGGGTGATTTGCCGCCGCCGCCGCCGCCGCTGGTATGACGGTTACAGCTTCAGAGTCTCTGCTGAAAGGCGGGCAGGGCAACCGAAAGCCAAGGCAGCCAGCCTCCCAGTTTATCTCCTTCGAGCTAAGCGCGGGGAGGCGCCGTGGGCAGGGTCTGAGGGGAGAGCGGCGTTTATAACCTGGTGCCTGCAGGGACAGTTCTGTGCCTCCTGCCAAGATGCCTCCGGTGGCGGGTTTTTTCCTTGCGATCTGCGTTGGGGTGGCATTCGCCTTGGAAGCCTCCCTGATGCCTCCTGATCGCAACAAGACCGAGGAAGGGGCCAGCCTGTTCGCAAATGATTATAACACTACCGGGGAAACTGTGTTCTTCGAAAGCGTCTCTGCCAGCTGGAATTACAACACCGACCTGACAGACCACAACGCTCAGCAGCAGGTAAGCAAGCAGAGGACGCTTCTGATCTGCCGCTGTCTCCCAGCGAGCTCCTGTTATCCTATGAAGGGCAGCATAGGACCGGGCTGGATCGGAGGCGACAACAGGGAGGAAGAAGCTCTCAGACGCCTCTCCAATCCGACTTTTCTTCTGATATTCTCAGCCCATTTTCTCACTTGCCGCTTTTGTCATTCAAAAAGTCATTCAAAAAGGTCATGAGAGAGATCTGTCCCTCCTCTTATAGACCCTCGGATTTGGTGGCGATGCTAAATGTCTACATGTGCATTTGGTTCCCCCAAATCCTTAGCACTTTACTTATTAGTGCAACAGTGGTTGTGTAACAAGAAGTCCTTTCTGGCCTCTAAGCATGTTACTCTTCCATTTTTAAACTAAGAAAGCAGTTTGCTTAAGGTGACTTAACTTCTTTCATTTACATAATTTATATCCTACTTCTGTGAAGGTTTCTCAGAACAGATAGCAAAGTAATAAAAACTATTTTAAAATTAATAAAATAATAAAACATAGAAAAACATACCAGATAAAACAGCAAAATATAAGTGATCTTAACTTTAGCAATTTTATGAGAAATTCAGAATCATCTTATCACCGGACTTACGTGAGTTAGCTCACCTTCAGACATTAATATCTCTGTCCAAATAACATCTAGCAGCTTCAAAGGAAGCTTTAATTCTTCTTTCTCCCTTCCTTGAGCTCTTTCAGTATCAGAATAAAGCAATGAAGGAATGAAAATGTTAGAATTATAAAAAACAGTAAATCAGTTAACTGACAGGAACAAAAATGACCCCATATTTAATTTCTAGAACTCCCTGCTGTTGATAGTTTCTAAACTGTAAGTTTAAACAATAAAACATCTACAAATAGGAGAATCAAATCAGAGGAATAGAGCAACTCTCCTGTAGAAATAGGCATACATATATTTGGATCTTTATAGTTTAGAAAAATATAACAAGATTGCCAGAAAAAGCATGAACTCTGGAATAGGGAAAGTGGATACAAGATTTTTGTTATCCTCTCACTCTCACTTATCCTCATGAGATAAGCTTAATTTACAAATAATAATAATAATAATAATAATAATAATAATAATAATAATAATAATAAAAATAAATGATTCAGCCAAAGGTCAAGGAAAGGAGTAAAAGGCCCCCCAGCACATCCATTCTCATCATACACCTGACAACCAATACTCAAAGATCAGCACCAGATAAACTCATTTTATCATGAAATAAGTTTTAGTATAAACCATCTAAAATTATTTTTAAAAAACAATTCACCAAATACAAAGGAAATGAGCAAACACCCCTAGCATATCCATTCACATTATATATCTGCTAACTAATGCCCAAGGACCAGATAAACACCAGATAAATAGGAACAATAAAGAAAGAAACACTATTCCAATTAAGCAGTACAAGCTATTGTACTCCACATAAAGAATATCCACATATTACCTATCTTGCCAATGAAATGTTTGCAGATGAAAAAGCAAGGTCATAGTCTTAGAAACTGAAGTTATCTAGTGAAATTAGATGGCAAGACATCTAGGATGGACAAACAGATATGTTTTCTATATATTCACATGGGCCAATTTAGAGAGATTTAAGAAGGGATAGGTAGAAGGAAGCTATGGCAGTGGAGAAAAAATATTCCCACTATCTTGTGTGCTTTGTTGTGTGCTAATGGATTTTTTTTTATTTACAGATCTCATTCTTCCAAAATAGATAAATATATCTAGAGAATACCCTATCTGTCTCATTTCAGTTCTTACAATTCAACATCATAACTTGGTGTTGAATATTGGATATCAATAGATGGGCTTAAATATTAAGCAGAGCAGTAGATTGTTTTACTGCTGGGTGGCAATTAATTTTGGGCATCTAGAGGGTAGTCCAGGAGCCACTAGGAATTACTGACTAACATTTCTCTCTTTTTATGGAAAGTGAAGGAGATGTTAGTCCAATAATATTTATAAGAAGCAAGTGACTGCTTCTAATGTTAGTTTCACAAAATATTCTGCAGTTATGATTTAATAGCTCACTATCAAAGATATATTTTAGTAGCAAAGTTAAAAGACTTACAGATAAAATAAAATAAAATGGATTTTCTGTAGCAAAGATCCCCAACCATGGTCTGTGGGCCAGCACCAGTCTGCGGCATGTCAGCAACTGAGCCGTGCAAACCAGCAAAGCCCCATATGCAGGATGCAGGCCGCACACAAAACCACATCTCCTCTGATCCGCGGAAAAACCTTTCTCCACAGAGAACCAGTCCCTGAGGCCTAAAAGGTTGGGGGCCGCTGTTCTATAGGGTGAGATTGCAACTAGACAAGTAATTTAGGCTGCTTTGCTAAGCAGACTTTAGAGTTTTATTCTCTCCCCTGCCCATTTTCCAGACATTACTATGTAAAATTTGTACATGAGCAAAGGATGTAATGTTGCAAGAACGCAAAATAAAAAAATGTTGGTAGTCAAGGATTGATTAGAGGTAGCCCTTCTTCAGTGATGTTGTGGTAGAAATACAGTTGAATTATCACTAGGGTTAACTAATGGATGGGAGGCACAGTGGCTCAGTGTTTTAAAATATGCTGCCAAAGATCTACACTCCGGCAATTTGAGTCCTATCATTGTGTGACGTAGTGAACCCGCATCATTTGCCTCAGCTCTTGCCAACCTAGCAGTTTGAAAGCATGTAAATGCAAGTAGATAAATAGATATCACTCAGGTGTTCCGTATTCCATTGTATGCTTCGCACTGCAGCATCATGTCATGCTGGGCATATAACCAAGGAAACATCTTTGGACAGTGCTGGTTTAAAGAGAGGGAGATGAGCACTGCCCCTAAAAATCGGCTACGGCTAATGGAATAAAACCTGCAGGGACTCCTTTACTTCTTACCTTAACTAATGGAAGTGTTGAATCTTGGACCACAGCAGAAGAACTGGGTTGTGTAATTCATTCATTCATTTATTTATTATTTTATTTATTTATTTGTCAACAAGTACAAGGAAACAAGTAACATAGACATGGACACATGACATAGACATAGACATGGACACATGAAAAAAATTGGCACAAATAAAAGGATATAAATAGGCAAAATATAGCCATAAACACATAGAATGATTACATATAAATGGGGACAGTAGGACAGAGATGGTAGGCCTGCTGGTGTGCTTATGCGCACCCCCTTAGGGACCTCTTAAGAAAAATGAAAGATTCACGGTAGACAGTTTAAGGTAAAAGGTATGGGGATTAGCAAGACTAATAACAGGATCAGGTAGAGTGTTCCAGACATTTATTACTCTATTGCAGAAGTCATATTTCCTACAATCAAGATAGAGTGAATTACATTGAGTTTGAATCTATTGATAACCCTTGTGTTATTACGGTTGAAATTAAAGTACTCGTTTACAGGTAGGACTTTTTGGTAAATAATCTTATGAACTAAGCATAGATTGGAACGTAGACGGCATATTTTGAGGCTATCCAAACCTAAAGTTTCAAGCCTGATAGTATAGGGCAGTGATGGCTAATCTTTTTGCTGTCGCATGCCAAAAGTGGGGGAAGTGTGGGGGGGTTGCGGGCACGCGTGCCCACATCCATAATTCAATGTGCCCCGCCCTCCCATACATGTGCATGCGACCACCCCACGTTCCCCCCTGCTTTTGGCACATGATGGCACAGTGAGTCCAGTAGGCCTGTTTTTTTGCCCTCCCCAGGCTCCAAAGGCTTTCTTGGAGCCTGGGGAGGGCAAAAACCGCCTTCCCCACCCCCCCAGAGGCCCTCCGGAGGCCAGAAACAGTCCGTTTCCCAATTTCCGGTGGGACCTGATGGCCCGAAAATCAGCTGCCGGCGCGCTTGAGCACTGGAGCTGAGGTAGGGCAACACTCGAGTGCCCACCGATATGGCTCCACGTGCCACCTGTGGCACACGTGCCATAGATTCGCCATCACGGGTATAGGGAATTTTATTTCAAGCAGAAGATGTGAGTACTCTTCTAAAATATCTCTGCTGTTGAGTAATACAGGGACAAAACTGGTGAGTTTTGTACAACTGAGGACGGAAATGGTGGGGTTTAAATGCTGGCACTTCTGCTTCTCAAGTATTTATTTAAAAATGACAGTTTTTATCATGTTTCAATTTGACTGACTCTAAATATATAAAAGAGTAACAAGTAGCTTTCTTTTAACCCTTTTTAGCATTAACAACTAAAAAAAGTGTGCCAGAACATGGTGAAAGACAATCAGCAATGTTTCTAAAATAAGAATTTTAAATTTAGAGACAGTTTTCCTTTAAAATAGAAATTTTATTTTCCTCAATTGTGTGAATTGTGTTATCTATAATCTGCCCAGAGGACAAATGCTTTAAAAGTATGGTCCAAATTAATTTAATGATTTCTGGGAAGAAATTTAAAAAACATGCTTGCCTAATCAGGTAAGCCTAACAATGATTAATTGTGGCTGCAATGTGTTTTAAATGGGAGACATAAATTAGTAATCATATATATTAATTCACAGCAAAGATCTTGGTATCAAAAACATAGAGATTTTTTTTAAAAGGTTTAAAAACTGAAGCTTGCTATATTTCAACCTGTAGACTATCCATATATTTCCAAATTATAGCTAGGACTGGTGGGCTGCCTAGCTAGAATGCCTTTCTGATCTGGTGTTCAGAAATGTGGTGTTTCAGCAATAAGAAGCAGTAAAGAATAAAAGACAACAAAAGCACATTGTCTCCTAGATGAACAAAACAAGACTTACTTTGCATGTGGTTGTATGTATACTGATTTTATCTGCATGCATAAATGTCTTAAAATTATGCTACCTAAAATACAAACAGGTTATCTAGGCTAAAAGAGGTGGGACAGCTGAATAGTTCTGCAAGCAATTTCTTGAGTCTTTGACTTGCTTATCCCCTATTCCGTATTACTTCTTTCACCATATGACATAATACCAGATTATATTTATCCCTACAATTTTTTCCTACTTGAGTAAGTTTTGCAAAGTGACACTTGGGCTGTCAAGGAAAGAGACACACGGTTGCTGTTTCCTATGTTCTATGTCCTGTTTTGCTTCCTTGCCTCTGTTTTCTGTATTATACATGTACAATCAAAAGAGCACAATCTAATAAATTGTAATGAAATTGAATGCTAAAACAAGACTGAAATACATTGGGTATAAAATGTATTAGGTACACATTCAGATGGCAGTCCCCCCTCAACCTAGCTAAGTTAAATGGAACTGAAGCCCAAACAGTTCCATTTAACTCCAGAATATTCTTTCTCTCCATCGCTGATTCTTTTTTTTTTGTTTGGTTGGGACTTAATCCAACAGAAAGAGTTTAAAAAATGTTTGAGGTATACCTAGTATATAATAAAATACAGACACCTAGCTTTTATAGCCATAATACGACAGTACTCTTGTTTTTCCCCCCTATATAAGGCAAAATCAGCAAGCCAATATAAGCAAGTGTGTTTTGTACAATTTAGATTTTCTTGGCATAGAAACAGAATAGTATTTTAGTCCAAAAGTGCATTCCATATTGAATTCATTGAATGCACACTTAACTGGGGCCAATAAATGTAATTTTTCCTATTATGCTTGGTTAAAATAAGTGCACATACCTGCACTTCCTTGATTATTTTCCTCTTGTGACATAGATGCAAAAAGAAGATAAAAATAAGGCTGCAGTTTTCAACTAATAATCGTTTATTATTGCCTAACCTTGGCAAATTCAGCTTTGTTTACAGTTTGATCAATTTAACCTAGGATTCTAATATCTATTGATAGAATTTGCCTTACTCAGGCAGTTTACAGATTTTCCTCTATTTCCATGGTTTTTTTAAACAAAAATCAGAATAATCTGGAAGATACTTTGCATATTATTTATGCTTGCATAGCCATAAACAGTTTCACTCTGTCCTGGATTTTAGAACTAGGAGTAATTAATTTGAGAATAACTTTGCAATTCCTCTGATCTGATCTTTTTTTCCTGTACCTCTTTAAAGGTTTTGAATGTGGATAAATTATTTAGCATATACTATACATTTAGTCTTGAAATAGGCATATACTGTACAGAACTAGAGTTCTAATTCAAATGTCAAATGTAAAGAGTATAGAAGTAGCTTCATAGAAGAAATCAGTCAGTGGTTCATTGATTTTTTTCCTAGTTAAATGCAACATTTTTGCATTCCTAATTTCATTTAATAGAATTAAAAAAAGAACATTTTCATTGAAAATGAAATTTCAATTCAATTCAATTTCAACAAACAGAAGGTTTTGGGACTCAATTCTGAGATATTCTTCATACAGGCAGCATTAGAGAAAGCTAAAAAATGGCAACTGGGAAGAGTTGGGTGGAAGATAATTGCTTATTTTTGAGAATTCATGAGAGAATCACCTGAGAGTCAGTAACGATAGAGAGGAACTTGATTTAACATTTGCCAACAACTCTGTAAATCAGAACAAAATGTTTTAGAAATTTATTACCACTTCATGGGTTTCTGGCGGAAAAGAGAAAACCAAAGAGAAAATCCAGTAATGAAACCAATGAGTTAGCTAGAGAAGGTAGAAGCAATCTGATCCAGTGCTCTATCAGCTGAAAAATAGAATCCGATTCCTGATACTGACCCTAAGAATAATGATTAGCAATCTGCATTGGTACCCTCCCTTCTCAGATATCTCAAGTCTGATTTTGAAGCATTAAGAGCATACCCAATGATAAGAAACATGAGTACTGATGGAGGAGAATATTTGTAACTCAGGGTTGAACTGTGGGGTCCTTAGTGCCCTCTGAGCTTGGTTGTTTTCATGCAGATATTTCATTACCAAACTAGGTAAAATCATTATTGTAAAAGGGACCATAGTATGGATGATCTTGGTGGTTCCTTGATTAGGCTGCTGCTTGCTTTAGCTTGTTGGTAGCTGTTTGATTAAGGTATTATTCACTTCTTATTGTTGGTCTAATGTTAATTTTAGTGTTAATCTCTGCTTATCTGGGTTTGATTGCTGGTGAGAAGATGTTTGGGCCTTTTGTTTTCTTTTTGGCTTTTTGTCTCTTTTGAATGGTATATAGATGTTTTCCATCTCTATGTACCTGTTGGTGGCTGATTTGCCTGAGTGCCGGGCTGAGTGTGATGATGATCCCCTAATGCAGGGGTGTCAAACTTGCAGCCCGCAAGCCAGATGTGTCACAAGCTGGTCACGCCCATTGATGGGATTCAAGTAATTTAACAACTGGTTCTCTGCCCTAATGATTTCTTTCAACAACCAGTTTGCCAAACTGCTTAGAAAGTTAACAACCGGTTCTCCCGAAGTGGTGCATACTGGCTGAATCTCACCACTGGTTGACCATTTCAGCGAAGGGGGGAAAGTCGCGACATGTCACATGACAAAAACATGATGCCGTGAGTTTGACATCCTTGCCCTAATGGATACTAAGGAACTTTACCTAAGGATTCACACTAGAAAGGCAAGAATATTAGAGTAATTTTAGACTTCACCAGAAAAAGTTGCTCACTTGGAGCCTTTTCTACAGTTGAAATTGTACCTTAGTTCTTGTACATCTGCTATGGATGGACCAGAGCAGGGATAAACAATCTGGTAGTGTCTAGATGGTTTAGGGCTGTTTTCAGAATCCTTTCCACTGTCCACACTGGCTGGGATCAATGGAAACTGAAAGCCTAAACATTTAGAAGTTACCAAATTTACTAATCTAATTGACCAAATTCGACAACTGGTCAACAACTTCATAGGCACATCCATGTGTTTTTATTTCCAGAGAAAGTCTGCAATTGCCTTCTTCAGAATGTTTTCACTATTTCCCAATCACTGTGCTATTAGTTATTATTATGTCATGATGCAATTACTAATTTCATTGGTGTGAATTTAATGGAGTTTCTACTTGATAGTTATTCTTGCTCCAGGTCCTTTGCTTTTTTGGACAATGATTTGGCTATATTTATTCACCTCATAATAGATTAGCAGAAGTAGAAAAGCAGTGGATTACTATAGTTTGTAACTTTCAATGAGTAAAATGACTGAGAAAAGCAATCCATGTAGTATTTCTTAAGGGCATTGTATCCCAAATCCAGCTAGAACAGGTTGGAAATGTTAAAAAAGAAGAAAACTATTTATTACTTTAGGATTAATTTACATTCTGCAAGAAGACCAATTACTTACATGAGATTATCTATGTAAAATGTCTTTAATTATATATTGGAAATTGCTGGAATTATCCGAAGACATATTTTTATGAATAGCTTGCTGCATTGAGATGGTACATGCAGATGCTATCTGAAGAAATTATATCCCATAAAATGTCTATGTGAGATAAGACTTTAAAATATATATTTATAGAAATGGATACAGCAACCAAGGAATTTTTCATCCTCAAAGTATTTCCCCCCCCCCTCTTTTTTTGACAAATTTCCTTAGATATAGTTAAGTCTTTGGGAAGTTGTTTTAATGAGAGAAGGAGCTATTAAAAGATTTTTTTCTTTTTAAGGAGAAAATAGTATCCCCACCTATACCAAAAAGATCTTGTGTTCCACATACTTTAAGTGACAATATATCCAGAGACAGAATGTTGAGATACATTACTTTGCTTACTATTTGCAGAGAAGCGACTTCGTGACTGATTCATTCTTGGTTATAAAAGGTTCTCTGTGTTCCATCAAATTGGCTGTTAGCCTTGAGGGACTGTCTTCCACTACAAAAATGTGGCTCTTGGGTCACTTTAATAAATTACCTTGGAGTATTTGCTCCGCTCCAACTGCCTTCGCCATGTTTGCATATCATTATTTAATCATGTGGACATTATATAATGGGTGAGCCAGTTACATAAGTTGTGATCACTCAAAATTTCCAGCTGGAGGTTCTCATGGACTCCAAATTAGAAAACCCAGTTATCTTTCTTTTTCAGTGGTCTGACCCAGAATGCTACATTAGGGAACACTTCAGGCTCATTTCATGTTCTTTCGAATTATGGTTTTAATTCAGGACATGCCTTACTTTGCTCTGTGGTTTGGCTCAGGCATTACAAATAGTTCATATTGATGGGGGATTTAAACTGTTTCAAGAGAATATATCCAATTTTATGCTAACTACACATATAAGCCATTGGTTTTAATTGATAGATTAATTTAACACTAGCACTCAGTATTCTGATTGCTAATTAAAATAAGGTAATGTGGTCTTGTCACATATTAATAGGAAAGTTAGAAATAAAAATGAATCATTTATAAATAAAACTTCAATAAGTTCCAAAATAATCAGTCCCTTAATGCCTTTTAATTAAGCCCGTTCTGAGTTGTGGTTTGCCTTGTCATCCCTATGGCTCTAAAAAGCTAAATGCTCTTTAATATTTGCTGCCAAATTTTCACAAACCCTTGTGAAAAAGCCTAGATGTTTACAACACTAAAGTATATTTAAGGCATCCTTTCTTACCAGCAGCATGCATCTTACTCTTTCACAATCCTAAAAGTGATTCAGCAACTTCTCCAAGCATGTACTATAAAAACTAAATAAAGTTCAACATATGTACCAAATGTCTTTGTCTTCCTCTCCTATTACAGATAGCAGCTTCTTTGAAGGAGCAAGAATTCACAGAACTTTGGGGGAAAAAAGCTAAGGAGAATTATGGTGACATCTGGCAGAATTTTAGTGATCCACAACTTAAGAAAATAATCAGCTCCATTCAGACCTTGGGTCCTTCCAATTTACCAATGCAGAAACGGGAAGAGGTAAGAATCAGTATTCTAGAAAGAGTGGGTGAATTCTGAGGTGACAATGGGAAAAAAAGATTCTAGGCTAAGGGAGAGATGATCCTTAGATAATTTTAGATAAGTTATCAATTCCAAACAATGATGGAGGGGGAAAAGTTGAGAGGATGAATAAAATGAAGGATTCTGGGAGTACCTACCAGTAGGCAATATTCACAATAACATACTCCAGTCTTGGCTGTATTGAGTGGTTAAGAGAGAAGCATTCTCATATATTTGAAGAGTAATTAGCTAAAGAAGTCTGACACATTCTTTTATTTCTGACTCCAGAGTGCATACACAAGAAGGAAGCTGCACTTGTTTTTTGTTGTTGTTTATGCTCCATGTTGCAGGCATTCCCAGTGACACATTTCTAAAAACAAACAAACAAAAAAGACGTCAGAATGTCAACTCAGAAAAGTAATGACAAACCACTTCTACAGTGTTGCTAAGAAAAATATATATAGTGTTCACAAAGTTGCCAGGAGTCAAGATTGACTTAAAACTGCATACATATACACAAACCAAATACTATCAATATAGATGAGTTCTGATTTTGTACTGAGGGCATTAAAAATATTGTGAGAGACCATAAGCTAAATAATCCATCTAGCTAAATACTACCCCACTTACTATATTTCTGTTTAACTGAAAGGCAAAGCTTACAAAAAAAGTATACTTCTGGAGGTATATACTTTTGGTCTCCCACTGATCAGCTAAATTGTCCTCCCCCCCCCCCCCCTCAGAGCCCATTTGTGTTCTTTGTGGCCTGTGCAATCACCTCCGTCATTTAATTGTTTTTATGCCTCCCTTCTCTTCCTCTTTCAAACCAACACTCAACCAGAAATTAGCTTCCCTTCATAATAATTTTCTCCAGTAACTTTCTAGACATTTGCCTTCACCAGAAGCTGACAATCTTTTCCTGATGCTGCCCTCACTGTAACTTATTTTTTGGTGATCACTCTTCTTGCCCCTTCATTGTAATGGCCAAGTTGGTATGCATCTTCACCTTTTCAGTTTCTTTCAGTACAAATCTTTGTCCATACATTCCAAGCTACTTATTTCAATGAGGAAAATACCATTTTATATTATTTTACTTCCCTGTTCCAGCTGCCCCTTCACACCCATTTCAAGCTTTAAAATCTTCCTTTAATTATTCCTTAGTTATTTCAATATTCAAATTACCAAATGTTCTCTAGGGTAATCAAGTGTTGTTAAATAATCCAGAACATTCTTCTTTTGCAGACTGCTTGTTTTTGAGATCTTTAAAGCCTAGTTTTTTTCAGAAAATCTTCCATCTTGGAAAGATAGTTTCCATCTCTCTCTCCCTCCCTCCCTCCCTCCCTCCCTCCCTCCATCCATCCATCCATCCATCCATCCAACCATCCAACCATCCAACCATCCATCCATCCTATCTATCTATCTATCTATCTATCTATCTATCTATCTATCTATCTATCTATCTACCTACCTACCCTTCCCAGAAAATCCTGGGTGATATATATTTGGTGTCTTCAACTCCCATCTTGACTCCTGGCATATTGGTCAAGTTTCTGCAGTTTTCTTGGCAAGATTTCAGAATTGACTTGCCGTTGTCATCTTCCTAGGCTGAGAGAGAGACTAGCCTAAAGTTACCCATCCAGCTTTGCGCCTAAGGCAGGACTAGAAATCACTGTCTCCCAGCTTCTTGCCTGATGCCTTAACCAATATGTCAAAGCAGTATGCAGTGGTAGATGCTTACAATTTCTATTATATCAGAATGAATAAAACCAATGCTGGAAGCTTGTTTCTTTATTGTGTCACTTTTTAATTACATATTTAAAATAAAAATAATTACCAACAGTTCAAAAGGGACAGATAACTTGGCAGGTTCTTATGGAGGTACAGTATCTATGGTAAAACTGATGCCTATAGACTATATAGTGTGAATATACATGTTGTAAAATTAGATAGTTATTCAAACCTGTACTTTTTAATGCTAATTTCAGTATAATACTATTCTAAGTGAGATGGACAACATCTACTCCGTTGCCAAGGTTTGTCTACCAAACCAGAACTCCTCCTGCTGGGCTTTAGAGCCAGGTATGTACTTCCTTCTCTAGGTTAGCCCAGCTCATTCTTTGCAGGTGTTTTGCATGCTTCCTATTATTTTCTGGACCATGAGAGCATCCTTATACATGGATATGAATGTAAAGTTGATTTATAGTAGATTATGGCTTCTGACACTGCCAACAGTGAACCTATATGTTTTAATTACATAACATTTTACATGAAGGTACTCCTTACCAATTGCCTTGTTCGTTGACTTTTTAAATTTACAATGGCACTGAAAAAGTATACAACCTGTTTTCAAACTTGCAGCCATTGCAGTATCCTGGAAGTCACATGATCTTGATTTGAGACCCTGGCAACTACTGTGCATTTATAACAGTAACAATGTCATGTGATTACATGATCACTATTTGCAGTCTTTAACAGCTGGCTCCCCACAAGCAAAGACAATGGGGAAAGCAGCAGTAATCTGCAAGTCATGGTCATGTGACATTATGCTTAACAATCATGGGTGATTTGCTTAATTATCATAGAGGAACTAATGTAAGTTGGGTACAATCTCATGGTGTTTCTCTTGAACACCATGATGCTTAATGACAGAGTTGCTGGTCCCAATATCAGTCATGAGGGCTATCCACACGCAAAAATACTTAAAAACAATGTGTTATTATCATGCTACTTAGCAAAATGTAATTCTGTGATATTATTCTTTAAGAATGGAATAAATGCACGAAAGAAAAATTGGAGAATAGAAATTGAGCAGTCTAATTTGTAATCTTATAAACTAGCTCCTCTCTTGAGTTTCAATCATTTATTTTGCCATAAAATGAATCTGTCCTTACAATTACTAAAAGTAACTATGCTAGCATAGTTGAAGCTAGCATACTGTTGGAAAATAGGTTTTCCATTGCCAGCCAATACAGAACTAGTATTTTCTAATTTGGAAACCCTAGTCCAGCGATGGCGAATCTTTTCAGCACCAAGTGCCTAAAACAGAATGTGCGTGTACATACACACGCTGGAATGCCAGAAATCCGAAGACCAGCTGGCCGGTGCACATGCCAGCTAGTCTTTGGGTTTCCAGCATGCGCATGCGTGCTGGCCAGCTGGTCTTCACACACATTGGAAACCCAAAGACCAGCTGACTGGCGCACTCATACCTGTTTTTTGGGCATTTTTCGGGCCGTTTTCAGGTTGTTTTCCGGTGCTCCCAGCACCCATGAACAGCTGGCCAGAAATCAGAAGAGCAGCTGGCGATGGTGTGTGTGCCCACAGAGAGGGCTCTGCGTGCCACCTCTAGCACACGTGCCATAGGTTCGCCACCACAGCTGTAGTCCCTATTTTTGAATCAACTAATATCTACCGTAAAAAAAAAAATCAGTAACAAATCAAATTAGAGAATAGAATGAGACCCATTTTCTTTTACTATCTATGGAATTGCTCAATCATCTGGATCATTATTTTCCCAAAGGTGCTTTCCCAAATGGGAACAGGTTTTTTTCTTGATTTTTTCCTTGGGAATGTTTTGCTTCTGATCCAAGAAGCTTCTTCAGCTCTGACTGAATAGTGGGGAATGGAAGGATTTATATTCTTTGCAGTCATCTGGTTATTAGCACTCTGAGGGTTGGTCAATAGTTCTCTGTGACTGTATCAGAGTCATAGGAATCAGATTGTAAATGGGTGTGGAACCTTCATGGGACTGCAAAAACTCATGTTGGAGTTGGACACATGAGACCAGTGGTGTCATATCCTCCCCCACTGGAGAGAAGGCTGTTCAATTTTAATATACAAATAGTCTGTGACTCACAACCACAATTGAGCCCAACATTTATGTTGCTAATTGAAACATTTGTAAATGAGTTTTGTCCCATTTTGTGACCTTTCTTGCCACAGTTGGAGTGAATCACTGCAGTTGTTAACTTAGTAACACAGTTGTTTAGTGGCTTCCCCATTGACTTTGTTTGTCAGAAGGTGGCAAAAACTAATTATATGATCCCGGGACACTGCAACCATCATAAATATGAACCAGTTGCAAAGCATCAAAATTTTGATCACAAGACCAAGAGAATGCTGCAATGGTCATAAGTGTGAAAAACCATCATAAGTCACTTTTTACATTGCTGTTGTAACTTTGAACAGTCACTAAATGAACTGTTGTAAATCAAGGACTACCTGTAAATGGCCTCTTTAATACCTCTTTTAACCCCTCTTTCAAACCAGCAGTCCTTTCTGTCCAGAATGTGGATTTTGCTGTCTTCAAAAGAGTGGCCTTTGTCTTTCAAATGCAGATGGGCTGCTGAATCTTGTCCCGATGGGTTTGTTCTCCTATGTTGTGCCATGTGTTTGTGAAGTGTTTGTTTTGTTTTTCCGGTGTAGAGATCTGCAGATCTGTCTCACTGCATTTTTCTGCATTTTTCTCCCAGCTATTTGCCTCATGAATATAATCCCAATTGTTTTGAAACAATAACAATTCTTCTTTTTATCTATGTAACTTCTATAACAATTTTCTGATAGTAAAGTTTAAGGTAGGGAACGAAGCTGCTTACCTGTAATTGTTGTTCTATTAATACATAATCGGTACATTTGCACATATAGTATGCCAGAGCAGATATAGGTGGGACTTTCTAAAAAGGCTTGCAAGGTTACAAGCACTTGATGCACGCCTTGCCTATGTTCAGTAATGTTTCATAT
The DNA here is from genome assembly GCA_012654045.1 of Ptyas mucosa. Lineage (NCBI taxonomy): Eukaryota > Metazoa > Chordata > Lepidosauria > Squamata > Colubridae > Ptyas > Ptyas mucosa. The sequence continues at coordinate 1,050,137 of WNWU01013201.1, forward strand.
TGCTATGCTACTTCTTGGTATATTTTATCAGGATCCCAAACTTCAAGTAGCACTTACTTAGAAACATGTAGAAAGAAAACAGCTAGAGTTAGTGAGATGACATCAGTGATGAGAATGTAGACATTAGATTCAAAAAGTAATGATGGCTTTGATCTAATAGCCACAAGAGTCTCTGAAATACTAGTCAGTTCAACCATGATGTTTAAAAATATTGCTTCCTGAAGAAGAAGGACCTTCTGAATCCAATTCTTATCAGCTGTGCAATATGGGTTCAGCTAGAAGGCTGCTGGTTTATACCTCTTTAGAAAAATAGTGCATTTCTTCAAATCTTCAAACTCTAGCGTGATGGAATTATTTAATGAACTACATTTCTTGCTAAATGGATCTTTTCTTTATATAGATAGATATGTAGAAAAGTTAGTGCAAATATTGGTGGTTTTTTGATATTCCTTGGATTTTGTTCAGTTGTATGATCCCTTAATGGTTTCTTTTATGTCTCTTCTTTTTCCATGCTCCTCAGATATTACAGAAATTATGGCCACTTCTCGTAGTTACAGGAAGTTGCTTTATGCCTGGGAAGGGTGGCATAATTCTGCCGGCAATCCTCTGAGATCCAAGTATAAGAAATTCGTTTCACTGAGCAATGAAGCCTACGGAATGGATGGTGAGATGTTAAAAACATAGACAGGGAATGGGATCAATGCTACCTGGATTGAAAATCTGCCTTCAATCAAACAACTGAAGCACTTTTAATTCAAACTAAGAAACCTCAGTGTGATTGAGAAAAAGGCATATTACCTTATAACCCCCCATAAATCTAACACACCTTCATGGACCTTTACTCTTATATTTTTTAAATGAATTGTTGTGTTTTATTTTCCATCCATACCATTCCAAAATGAAGCTATTACGAATTAACCATTTTTGATCAATATATCTGTTGTGTTTTTAGTCTCAACACCTTTGCATTCATTTCAAAACTATTCAAGAATATGGCATACGTGATCAAGTGCTTGACCCTGATCACTATAACAAACGGGATCAAATGTACCATATCAGATTCATATGGGAAACTACCCAAAGTTGGTAAGACTGTTGCCAGCATAAGAAATTATTAATATACTGAGGCTGACTTGTTAACTTGTTCATTCCCAATTTCAGGTGCAACAGACCAGGTTCACATCTGAAAGTCCAGTTAATTATATAATAATTTTATAATAATAATTATTATATATAATAATCAACTGGATTATTGCTAAAAGTATTGCTTGGAATTAGATAACAGTCAACAGCATTTGATTTAGTTCATTAGTAGCTATGTAGGAATTTTAGGCTGTTTCCTCTTTTTACCTCCTCTCTCTCCAGTTTGGCAATTCCTTCTCCTACACCTACTATAAGTACATTTAGAAATATTTGGGGGGGGGGAACTGTCTTTGGATTCAGAACTGGACATTTTTTGGCTTCAGAATTGGACTGCTTCAATTATATTATAAATGGTGCAGAAAAGTCTAGGAGATGGGTTGTTTACAACTACGTTCTCTAATTCTAGAGTAATTATGGATAATTCAAGGAGCTTGTTTGTATTGTAAGAACTATATTCATGCTGAATACTCTATTGTCTTTACATTTAGGATTCAAAGATACTGGGGATTATTGGCGCTCCTGGTACGATTCACCAACATTTAAGGAAGATCTAGAGCAACTTTATCAACAGTTGGAGCCTCTCTATCTAAATCTCCATGCATATGTCAGAAGGAAACTATATGACCAATATGGCTCTAAATACATAAACCTGAAAGGCCCTATTCCTGCTCACTTATTGGGTAAAAAAAAGTTTGTATGTGTATAATAGAGTTGGGATCAAGTGGGGAAGAATTGGGAAAATCCTTAACATCCCACTGTATTCTACACTAATGGTGGGCGATTTTTGGAATGGAAGTAGGCTGACTTGAATAAGAGACCTCTGGGAGGAAACCAGTCTTATTTTTACTTTTAAACTCAAATAACAAAAGCAACCTGAAATCGTTTTTCCAAATTTTGGCAGCAAAATGCTTGGATTTAAGTCACATATTTTGGGGCATTGGAGAGCAATCTTGCTAAATTAGTGTCTTCCTAACGGATTAGACTAAAATTCCTATTATCTATTGGTACGTTGAATGGTGATAATGGAAATCATGATAAGCTTTCTTTAAAGAATACCATGTTTTGATGGGAGGAAAAATACAAATAGAAATGTTAAAATGTAAGAGATGTAAAAGAACCAGTCTGGTCAGTGGTGGGTTGCCCCCAGTTTGGGCGAACCGGTAGCGGCAGTGGCGGGAGGCTACTCCCTCCCACCCAGACATCATCAAAAATGCTCTGTGTATGTGCAGAAGCTTCTGCACATGCGCAGAAGTGCCGTGTGCTCGCGAAGTGAGCCCATGTGCCCACGCACTACCGATAGTGAATCGGTAGCGCTGGGATTTGAAACCCACTACTGAGTCTGGTGTAGCATTGGACTAGAAATTGCGAGTTCTAATCCTTCTTTAGGCATGAAAAGCTGTCTGACTCACAGTCACCCTCTTTCAGCCCAATCCATTCACAGATTGGTTAGTTGATTTATTAGATTTGTATGGCTGCCTATCTTAAACGAATTGGGTGACTCACAACAGGAATAAAATATGTAATTATAAAACATAACTACAACAAATGAAATAGTAACATGATAAAACAAATTCTCCCCTTAGGATTCCCTGGGTAACCTCCAATTATCCTCATTTCATTCTTCCTATTCTTTTCAATTCTGTCCTATTCCAACATCTCCACAAAAAATAAATTCTTGATGGCTTTATGAAAGGCTACAGGGTGGGGGGTCTGCCAAATTACTGTGGAAGGGTGTTCCATAAGATAGGGACAGCTACGGATGAGGCATGCTTCTAAAATCCCACTAAGTGGCAGAATTTTAGCGAAGGGATTTGAAGCTTGCCTATCCTATCTGATTCAATAGGATCAACAGATGTTCTTAGAGAGAGGCGGTCCTTCAAGTAACCAGGTCCCGTGTCACGTAGGGCTTTTTAAAACAAGCACCTTGAATTGCACTTGAAAGGAAACTGATGTCAGTTTTCAGTGCAACTCGTGCAAGAGAGGTATAATATGGGTGAATCTATGAACACTTGTATTGGTGCAGTCCTTGGTGCTCTCTGAGCTTGCTTATCTTCTTGCAGATGTTTCATTACCCAAACTAGATAACATCATCAGCATCTTCAAGAAAACAAGCAAGCTCAGAGAGCATGAAGGATCCTTCATGTCAACCCCGAGCTCCTTTATTAGTACTTGTATTGATATATCATAGAAAATGTGTTGCTATATTCTGGATCAGTTGTAACTTCTTTGTAGTCTTTCATGTAAACCACACTGCAATAATCCAGATAGGAAATTGTTAAACCATGAGTGACTGTGAACAAGGTTGTTGTGTAGGTAAAATAAAGGCGGAAGGAAGGAAGGAAGGAAGGAAGGAAGGAAGGAAGGAAGGAAGGAAGGAAGGAAGGAAGGAAGGAAGGAAGGAAGGAATATTTATGCCACTCTATGAATATTTTAATCTCCTTTCTAGGATTCACAAATTTACTACAGCCAATGGAGAAGATGCATTGGAATAACATGGGGAAAGGCTGGAAGCCTCAATTATATATTTATTCAGTCTCTGTGGAAACTAACACATGTTTTACATGCCAATGTTCACATGTAAAGAGTTTCTAAATAAAGAGGTCCTATGAGCTTTGGAATTTCAATGCTTTTCATTGAAAGTACAGTAACCAGAGGAAGAGTTTATCTTTTTCCTAGTTGTGCATTTTGTCCAGAGGCTGCTAAGCATCCCTCTGGCTGTTGTTTATATAACCAAACTGTCACATGTATTCATGGAATTAATATAGTGCCTCCTTTGACTCCTATTCTATTGGCTGTTCCCCTCTAGACTCTGTGCCAAATAACACTTTTTCTCTAATTTTATGTATAGCCATTCCTTCCCCCCTTCAAGCTGTTGGTTTTATTCAGCTAAACAGTGCTGCTTTGCCCCCTGCAGGTAACATGTGGGCCCAGCAATGGAACAACATTTACGACATGATGGTGCCTTTTGCAAATAAGCCACATCTAGATGTTACCAATACCATGAAACAGAAAGTAAGGACATTAGTGTTATGGTTTTATTCCATTCCCTTTAGCTGCAGCAGTTAACAGGAATGCCCATATACACAAATATTGCTAGTGATACCTTTTCATCCAGCAGTGAGATGATTATTTGTTCTCTGAGCAAGAACTGGAATAATAAATATATACTAATCGGCTCAACATAACATCAAAAAGTGACAAGCCAGGTAGGCGTGACTAAAGTGCATAAATGAACCACAGGTCTCCATGGAATTCTTCCAATGCAGCTTTCTCAATGAGATATTTTTCAATGCTGCTTCTATACATGATTCCCAGGTGTATTTAGCTCCAGTTTCTTCATTTCAAGGTCTGAATTTCATGTTAAATTTTCAGAAGGACTGTCCAAGATTACTTGCAAGATTACATACAGGAGTTATGGTGATATTCATATACATTCTTGTCTTTAATAACACATTGAGGGTACAATCTTTAATTTCATTTCTTGACACAATTATTCAAAAGAGACAAATATAGCAGTATTTATCCTCAAGACCCAAGATATGTGGCAACTCTCATCTCATAGGGCAGAAGACCAGTAGGCTGTCTCCTTCAAATTCTTAACTATGCTTCTCCTCTGTCCCACTCTGTAACTCTTTTTTCCTAAACAATAGTTCTCCATGACATTCTAAAGCTCAAGCAACACATGACTGTATAATTTATTCTGAGAATACTTGAGTGACCCGGGATCAATCCCTAAGAACAATTTCCAACACATTTGTGCTATCTAATGCTTCGGATGGGTCCTTGCCTTTCCTAGAACTGGAATGCAACACACATGTTCCGGGTGTCGGAGGAGTTCTTCACGTCGCTTGGCATGTTTGAAATGCCACCTGAATTCTGGAAGGAATCCATGCTGGAGAAACCGACAGATGGGCGGGAGGTGGTGTGCCATGCATCGGCATGGGATTTCTTCAATCGCAAAGACTTCAGGTGCGTACTGCATATGATGGGTACTTGCCATGCAAAAGGAACTCTAGATCTTATTGGCATAGACACATTTTAAGTAGGCCTGGGTTTTCTTAGGGAACAAAGCAAAAATTTCCTATCTTCCCTGTATCTCACAAATTCAGAAATATTTTTACTACATGATCAGTGAAAAGTATATAACTATAAAGTCAATAATTAAAATATATGCCTTTTTTAAATATGCAAGGTTTGATGCTGGTAAAACAATTAAGATTCATTTAGGTGAAAGAGCTCCTTTTGCAAATTTTGGAAATGATTAGGATGCTGCAAATTTAATTAGAAGATGTATTAGAGCAGGGGTGTCAAATGCGATTTTATTGATGGCCGCATCAGGGTTTTGTTTGACCTCGGGGGGATGGAGTGGGCATGGTCGAGTGGGCATGGCTAGCTCTATGTCATTTGTGTTGGGGGCACCTATGGCCAAGTACTAAGGCAAGACTTCCCTCAGACCCTCCCTCTCCTTCCTTCCTTCCTTCCTTCCTTCCTTCCTTCCTTCCTTCCTTCC
>WNWU01013201.1:1055799-1075850 GCA_012654045.1 Ptyas mucosa
TCCTTCCTTCCTTCCTTCCTTCCTTCCTTCCTTCCTTCCTTCCTTCCTTCCTTCCTTCCTTCCCTTTCTACTTTTTCCTTCCCTCTTCATTCTCCTTTCATCTTTCTTCCCCTCTTTCCTTCTTTTTCTTTCCTTGCTCTCTTCCCATCTTTTTCTTTGTCTTTCCTCTTTCCTTTTCTCCTTTCCTGTCCCTTCTTGGATACTCAAATGCAAAAGGGGAAACATTTCTCCTTTTGTTTTGTTTTTAGTTTGTTTTGCTAGTCCCCTTCCAGTGAAAATGGAGTAGGGGGGGGCCTCTGTTTTCACTGGCAGGGGCTGCAAGGAGCCCATTTCAGCCAAAAACGAAGCCTGGGAGGACTGCATGAGGCCCTCCCAAGTTCCGTTTTTGCTGGCAGAGGCACCACAGGCAGGCCCTTCACTGTTTCCAGGGTGGCCCCATGGAAATCCCACAGGCTGGATCCAGCCTGCGAGCTTTGAGTTTGACATCCCTGTATTAGAATGATTATCACAAAACTCCAAGAACACATGCTCAAAGGATCCCTACTTTTTAGCAGTTCTTTGAATCCCATCTGCAAGAGAACTGTAGAGTAGTCTCTGAATTAGGCTCCTAAACATATGCATAGTGTTATTTTTGCACTATGCACTTGTAATCATTGCTTTGCCCTTTATCCCTACCCAAAAATACTAAGCACAATTCTGATCTATCAAAATAGAGGCCATCTCTTCCCTAAACTATAATTTCTGTTCTGTTTAAATGCATGTATAATTTTCCTTCTCTATCCTGCCCCCTGTGTCAATATCTGGAAAAGGTACTTGGCAAAGTGATATTAGGACAATATTACTTTCTCTTATATTAAGAATGCAGGAAAAGGGATTAATTTACCAAAGGTCAGAATTATGCTTGTGTGAAAGAACACAATTCCTCAGTGTTAATCTGCCACAAACCTATGCTTTCAGAGTCAAAGGTAATCACTGTCAACTTAAAGCCAAAATTATCATCTCTTCTCTCTCTCTCTCTTTCTCTTTTGTTTTTTTCTATGCATTCAGTGAGGTATTATATTTGATAAATTTTTAATGAATGGCTGAGGGATGAAGTAAGTTAGGTAGATAGTTTCTAAATTTGTTCTAAATTCTCTTTAAATTATGTATTTTCTTCAAGGAATGATAGAAATCCTAGTTCTGGCACAAGAAGAATTGATCCTTTCCAGCTATTCTGAGGCTATCAGAAATGTTCCGGGTTACAAAAGTAGTTGATGCTTTGTTAGTATATTGTGATACTTTACAAAACACTCGCTTTCCTGTTCCCTGTTCTGCAGGATAAAACAATGTACAACAGTTACTATGGAGCAACTCTTTACAGTACACCACGAAATGGGGCACGTTCAATACTACTTGCAGTATAAGGACCAGCCAATAAGTTTTCGCAGTGGGGCCAACCCTGGCTTTCATGAAGCCATTGGAGATGTCATGAGTTTGTCTGTTTCCACCCCCATCCATCTCAAGAAAATTGAGCTGCTCACCCATGTCACTGAAGACAGAGGTAAGATGAGCATACAATGGTTGGTGAAAAGGCAGAAGAAGAAAACCAATAAAGTTCATGGGAGATGTTTTTCATACTGGGTATGATAAATAATTGTTATTAAGGATTGGGAATCAGGTTTACAGCCTCTCTACCTATCAGTTCGAAAGTATGCAAATGGGAGTAGATTAATAGGTACCACTTTGGTGGGAAGGTCACAGTGTTCTGTGCACCTTTGGTGTATAGCCATGCTGGCCACATGATCATGAAAATTGTCTTGGACAACGCTAGCACCTTCAGCCAAGAAATGCAGATGGGCACCATGCCTTAGATTCAGACACGACTGACAGGGAAACCTTTACCTTTTTTGATCTCATCCTAGAAAAATAATGTACTGAATTATAAAATCTGCCATCTCATCCCTGTTGTTTTAGGTCAGTGAAAGCAAGTGTGCACATGAGTTTGCATTTGTGCACATGCGTGCACACGTGTGCACGTGCGCGCGCACACACACACACACATATGTCCACATAAAAGGAATTGGAATAACTGCAGTGTAGAGCTAAAGCCAAGTTCAGGATGTAGCTGCTGCTGCGCTGTATGTTGGAGCAAATTATATTTCCTAAGGTAAAATATACTGTAGATATTTCTGCCTTTCCCAGGGGCGCTTGGATCAGCTCAAGCTATTTGGTTTTCAAGCAACAGCTCTTAGTTTGTGAGAGGGGGAAATCCACTGGTTTGTTCTCAACAGAGAATTCTTATATATAGATTGCTAATCTAGTCTTATTTCTTTGCCATCTTCTAGGTATATAATGATTTAAAAGAAATTCTTTTTTAGAGTGTGTCAAATTTTTCAACTTTCAATTTCCAAACATTAGGGGTACCCAAAAGTTGTGACATGCCTTGGGGATTGTAAAGATGTTTTGGTTACTTTATTATAATTTGGACGTGCTTGGTAAGTAACTACATAAATACCATCACTTTTTAACATTTTGTTTGTTTCACATTTTTGTCTTCCTTTATTCCTTGCAGAGAGTGATATCAATTATCTTCTGAAAATGGCCCTGGAAAAGATTGCCTTCCTGCCCTTTGGCTATCTAATTGATCAATGGCGGTGGAATGTCTTCAGTGGACACACCCCTCCAAGTCGCTACAATTTTGATTGGTGGTACCTAAGGTAAAACAGCCTCAGCAAGGCAAATAGAAAATTGCCATAATGGGCGACAGGCAAGCAAAGCAGCAGGTTTAACAAATGTAATCCTCCAACCTAGACCCTTCTAAGTATATTGAATTACAACCTCCATCATATAACTCTCTAGTGGTCATTGTTTTATGTATGGTTATTATTTTTATTTAATGTTTATTTTAACTTTTTGAAACCACCCATCCTCTATAGCCATTCCTCCGACAAACGTCCCTCTGACATATAAGAATATGACGCTATAAGAAGAGGAAAATCTGAAAAGATAGATGAAGTGAAAGTGTTAATTTATTTGAAGGAAACTGAATGCAAAATAGCTGTTTCTTGTGATCTTTCAATGATTGCCATTACATCTACATATACCCTTTGCCTGGGAAATGTTGTTGGGAAATTATTGTACTTATTTTGTCCATTCATTTTTTGTCCATTGGTTAAGGTGTTTTTTCCCCCCCCACCAGAACAAAATATCAAGGAATTTGTCCTCCTATTGCAAGAAATGAAACAAACTTTGATCCTGGAGCTAAATATCACATTCCTGGCAACACACCTTATATCAGGTATTGGAAGCTGGAAAACGGAAAGGTGTAAATATGAAATTTTAGGAAGTTTTATTGTTACTGGGAAGGATCAATTCATGATTTGATTTTTCCTGAGGGAGTTGAGAACATAGTAAGTATAGTAGAGCTGCAGGTTTCAGCAAACAGCTTTAAGAGATCTAACTAGTGTTATCTTTTAAAGTAAAAAAACTCTAGAACTACAGTTAAACTACATCATAAACTGTATCTTTTTCCCCAGTACAGTCATAATAAACTCTTGGCACAACTATTGATCTTTCTAGCTTCTGCTTGAGAATATCTGACTGACTGTTCTTGAAGAATACCCCTGCATGCCCACAATCCTATCATTTTTATGTTATACTTCTTATATATTGAGTATCTCTTCCCATCCTGCTTACAATCTTTTTGGACTGTTGCCTTCTGGCAGAAAATACAGAACAATTAAAACTTGGACCACACATCTTCTGAATAGTTTTTATCCCAGAACTATAATTGCACTCAACAATGAACTAAAGGGCCACCATCAGTGAGCTATTGGACAGCATTACTTGGTCCGCTATCTGGATGCTTGGGTGGTTTGGGGTGGAGAAATTTGTGGTGGGTGGAGGTGTGTCTGGGGATTGTCATGTGTGTTGGGCTTGGTCTCTGGGTATTATGTAAATTTTGTTGTATGGGTATACTGTGTATATACGTACAATGACAATAAACTTTATATATATCTGAGAGCACATTGTCAAGATCTCCTAAGCAAAATTACTTTATGCTTAATCTATCCTTCAACAGCATTCAGTACACGTAAGAGTAATTATACCATTAAGTTAATTAAAGTATAGAAAGAAAGATGAGATTTTCATACTTCCAAACATTTAAATCTCATCTTCAATAGTTAGAGTATATTATTTGTATTTGTAATTGATATGTCATTTCTATTTTCCAGAATTTGAATATTTTCAGTCTAAAAGGATTATAATATGTGTTTATGTATTGTATATTTCATAAAAATTATGGATTTTTTTGCTTTGGACAGGTATTTTGTAAGTTTTATTCTACAATTCCAATTCCACAAGGCCCTTTGCCAAGCTGCCAACCATACTGGTGATCTTCATACATGTGACATCTATAAATCCAAAGAAGCTGGACAGAAACTCAGGTGAAAACAAAGGGAGAGGGGCAACTGACAAAAAATAAACTTTATATCTAAAAGATTATAGATCTTCATAGTTTAACTAAGGATGTATCAATATTTTCCATTCCTGCTATTCATTCTAAAATGATAAGAGAGATCATTTTCAAATGCCAAAATTAAGACAAAAAGCTGCTCCATTGAAGATCCAGGATTACCTTATCAACCCCCAACCTAATCTTGTTATGCAGTGTCAGCCCTATGGGATATACAGATCATGAAAACAATGCAATTTAGATCTAAAATAACTTTTATTAGAACAGCTATTGTAATATAATCTTGCAAGTCTAAACGTGCTTCCCTTCCTCCTTCCCTTGTGAATTAGGGAGCGGTCTATCTGAGGCATTTTTTCAAGTTAGGTTCTTGGCTTAAGCACCGGTTCTCTGTCCTAATGATTTCTTCCAACAACCAGTTTGCCAAACTGCTCAGAAAGTTAACAACCGGTTCTCCCAAAGTGGTGTGAATTGGCTGAATCCCATCACTGGCTTAAGCTAAGGTAATGGAACTTCCAACTGTCCTTCAAGGCCATTCTTTATATCCTCTACATCAGTCATTCAAAACTGAACAGAAATTATGCTACTGCAAAAACTTTTCCTTAACAATGATGATCTTTTGGACTTAAAAAGACATGCTGGGGTTTGGCAATCTGATCTCCAGGGGAAGAGTTTCTGAAGATTGTGAGAATTATAAAAGACAATTATATTGTCAAAACAGAAACATCTCAATCGTTTAATCAGTTTTTTATTTATTTATTTATTTATTTATTTATTTATTTATTTATTTATCGAACTTATATACCGCCCTTCTCCCTGGGGACTCAGGGCGGTGTACAGCCAAGTAAAAACACATAATACAAACATTAAGAACAATTAAAAGGAATGTCTCAGTTGGCCAAAATTTAAAAAAGGCAAACCAATTTAAAATCATCTAAAAGGATTTGTTAGGCCAGCCCGGCTTGTTGGAAAAGGAAAGTTTTAAGGGCACGGCAGAAGGCACGGAGGTCTTGGATTCTCCTTATCTCTGGGGGCAGCTGGTTCCAGAGGGTAGGAGCCCCCATAGAGAAGGCCCTCTCCCAGGGGTCACCAGCCTGCATTGCTTGGCTGATGGCACCCCGAGGAGGCCCTCTCTGTGGGAGCGCATGGGTCGATGGGAGGTCATCGGTGGCAGAAGGTGGTCTCGAAGATAACTAGGCCCTATGCCGTGGAGCGCTTTAAAGGTGGTGACCAATACCTTGAAGCGCACCCGGAAGACCACTGGGAGCCAGTGCAGCTCGCGCAGGAGTGGTGTTATGTGGGAGCGCCGTGCGGCTCCCGTAATTACCCGCGCGGCCGCATTCTGGACCAGTTGGAGCCTCCGGGTGCTCCTCAAGGGGAGCCCCATGTAGAGAGCATTACAGTAGTCCAGGCGAGAGGTGACGAGGCCATGATTGATTGTGCACACGGAATCCCGATCAAGAAAGGAGCGCAACTGGTGAATCAGGCGAACCTGACAAAAAGTCCCCCTGGCTACAGCCGTCAGATGTTCCTCCAAAGACAACTGCATATCCAGGAGGACACCCAGATTGTGCGCGCTCTCCACGGGGGCCAAAGACTCGCCCCCGATAGTCAGCGATGGAGTCAGCTGACTATATCGGGATGCCAGGAACCGCAACCATTCAGTCTTGGAAGGGTTGAGCTTGAGCTTGTTCCTCCCCATCCAGATGCGTACAGCCTCCAGGCACTGGGACATCACTCAAGGGCATCGTTGGGGTGGTCTGGGGTGGAGATGTACAGCTGGGTGTCATCAGCGTACTGATGGTATCTCACCCCAAAACCACAGATGATCTCGCCCAGCGGCTTCACATAAATGTTGAACAGAAAGGGCGAGAGGACCAACCATTGCAGCACTCCACAGATGAGAGGCCTCAAGGTCGACCTCTGCCCCCCCTGTCAACACAAACTGCGACCGGTCGGAGAGAAAGGAGGAGAACCACCGTAACACGGTGCCCCCCATCCCCAACTCTTCCAACCAGCGCAGCATGATACCATGGTCGATGGTATCAAAAGCCACTGAGAGATCTAATAGGACCAGAACAGAGGAGCAGCCCCTATCCCAAGCCCGCCAGAGATCATCAACCAATATGACCAATGCCATTTCTGTGCTGTGATCAGGCCTGAAACCCGACTGGAATGGATCTAGATAAGACATTTCCTCCAGGAATTGTGGGAACTGTCGTGCGACCACACTCTCAACAACCTTTGCCACAAAGCGAAGGTTGGAGACAGGACGGTAGTTAGCCAATACTGCTGGGTCCAGGGAGGGCTTCTTGAGGAGAGGCCTCACCACCGCCTCTTTCAGGGCAGCGGGAAAGTGGCCCTCACTCAACGAAGCGTTAATAATTCCCTGGAGCCAGCCTCGTGTAACCTCCCGGGAAGCCAGTACTAACCAGGAGGGACACGGGTCCAGTAAACATGTGGTCGCATTACGTCTCCCCAAAATCCTGTCCACATCATCCGGAGTCACAAAGTCAAACTCTTCCCAGATAATACTCTCAAGACTATTCCTCGCCATCCTGCCTGGATCTATCCAGTCAGAGCCAAATCCCACCGGATCTGAGCAATTTTGTCATACAGATATCGTTTGAAATCCTCAGCCCTGCCCTCCATGGGGTCCTCCCGCACTCCTGGATGAAGCAGGGAGTGGGTCACCCTGAACAGGGCTGCTGGATGATTCTCTGATGATGCAATAAGAGCAGAAAAGTAATTAGACTTTGCCGCTTTTATCACCACTAGGTAGGTCTTAATATGTGACCTTACCAGTGTTCGATCAGATTATGTGAGACTGGCCCTCCAACCACTCTCCAGGCGTCTTTTCCGGTGCTTCATCTCCCTCAGTAAACCAAGGAACCATGAGGGATTGGCACTGGGTCAGAGGCCGCAAAGGCACGACTCGATCTAAGCCCCTCTAGCAGCCTGATCCCAGGCCGCCACCAGGTCCCAAGTCATGTGCTAGAACCTCAGGAAATGGCCCAGGCTCCATCTGGAATCTATCAGAATCCATCAGGCGCCTGGGGCAGACCCATCTTGTAGGCTCCGCCTCCCTGCGGCGGGGTATAGCGGTTCGAAGATCCAGGCGAAGGAGCGAGTGGTCAGACCATGACAAGGGTTCCATATCTATATCCCCTATAACAAGACCACTCAACCACTGGCCAGAGACAAAAATCAGGTCCAGAGTGTGACCCCCCCTGTGGGTGGGGCCATGATCTAACTGGGTCAGGTCCATGGCCATCATGGAAGCCATGAACTCCCGAGCCATCTCAGATGTCTCACCAACGGATGGCAGATTGAAATCACCCATGACCATAAGCCTGGGTGTATCAACTGCCACCGTGGCTATCACATCAAGTAGCTCGGGCAGGGCCATTGCCACGTGGCAGGGAGCCAGGTACATGAGCAATAGGCCCATCTGAACCCCATGACCCCATCTCACAAAGAGGGTTTCACACCCGGCAATCTGTGGCACAGTGGATTCCCTTGAGCCAAGATCTTCTTTAATAATAACCGCCACCCCCACTCCCCTCCCCTGGGCCCTCGGTTGATGGAATGCTCTGAAACCCAGTGGACATATCTCGACCAGGGGGACCCCTCCCTCCGGGCCCAACCAGGTCTCAGTGATAGCTGCCAGGTCTGTTCCCCCCTCCTGTATAAGATCATGGATGAGGGGGGCCTTATTTACCACAGACCTGGCATTGCATAGCATCAGCCGGAGGCCCAGGTCCTGAGTATCTAAACCACCTAGTATCTGAGTGGAGTCTTGGGGATCGAGGCGCGCAATTGCTCTCAGACAGCAAGTGCACGCCTCCTGCACATGATATGGTCCCCTGCTCCCGCCATATCTGCCCCTCCCATTCACCGTTTTATCAGCATAATGATTTAGCCATAATCAGGATGTTGTGAAGATAAATTAGCATTGCAAATTCAATACCTGTAAAAAAAAAACCCTAAAAACCTTTTTCTGGTATACCACCTGTGTTATTTTAACAATTTAACTGTGTCAGTTCTAATGGTTCCATCTATTTACTCTTTCTTTATCTTCACTGCAGTGAGGCAATGCAGGCTGGATCTTCCCGGCATTGGCAAGATATTCTTGAACAACTCACTGGTACAAAGAAAATGGATGCTTCAGCATTGCTTGAATACTTCAAACCTGTTATTGAATGGCTAAAAGAAAAGAATGTGAAGAACAATGAAACACTAGGCTGGCCAGAATTTGATTGGCGTCCTCCTGTCCCTGAAGGATATCCAGAAGGCCTTGGTAAAGTTTTCCATGCATAAAACCTTAAACAATGCCCATTTCAGAGAGAATAGATTGAATGTTGTACTGCGAGTCTTAGTCTTTAGCTGCAACAGTTCTCTCCCCTCCAAAAAAAGCGGGGAATAGAAGAATCATTATCTCCAGATACCAATTGATAATTGAATCTGATAATCACAATCCACAGGAATATCTAGTTATCATTCTAGTTATGGAGTGGGATATAGGGAAGAATGAGAGACTATATATGTAAAAGAAGTGTGGAGATGAGACCTAAATTCAGGAACCAATGATTGATGTAACTATGACAATGGAACTGAAGTAGATATGACTGAAACCAGAGATAGCTATTTGTTGTGCTGCATAATCATCTTGAGAATGTTGCAAGTGGGACAAAAAATTATTATTATTATTCAAAACTAATAATATTGTTCCTTCAAATACTTGCTCAGTTGGATTGGCAACTGATTAAGGAGCTGTAGAAGATGACATGTGATTTGGGGGGAAAGCACAAACGAGCTGAATTAGGATCTCTTCCATTGATGTTCTGTGCAACAAATAGCCTGAAAGCAGGTCTCTCTGTGGTCAATAATGGTTTCTAAAATATAAATTTCCTGTGTGTTCATTTTAATCTTCCATTGAGTGAGGTCAGCTTCTCAAATTAGTGCTGCCACCGCATACTTCAAGGAGATAGAAATGTCAGAAAATGGAGCTGTCTTACCTCTAATGAAAGTTCCAGAGCTCATTTGTAGAATGTGGTTTCACATAATCATATTTTGTCCTGGTATAGAACAAAAGGTCTGCTCTGTGACCTTAATTAGTTAGTTAGTATATTCTGTGCTACTTTCTGAAACGGAATTTTTTTAAAAAATCAGTTACATGCCGAAGATTCTAGCACAATCCTGCGACTAAAAAACAGTCTTTCTGATGCTGGAAAAAGTAATTACATATAGGCCTAAATCAGGGGTGAAATCCAGCAGGTTCTGACAGGTTCTGGAGAATCGGTAGTGGAAATTTTGAGTAGTTTGGAGAACCAGCAAATACCACCTCTGGCTGGCCCAGAGTGGGGTGGGAATGGAGATTTTGCAATATCCTTCCCCCAGGAGTGGGGAGGGAATGGGGATTTTGCATTATCCTTCCCCTGGAGTGGGGTGGGAATGGAGATTTTGCAGTGTCCTTCCCCTGCCACACCCACCAAGCCACGCCCACCAAGCCACACCATGCCACCAAGCCACGCCCACAGAACCGGTAGTAAAAAAATTGGATTTCACCACTGGCCTAAGTCCTTTTTTGCTGCAGTTTTTCACGGTAATTTTTTGTCATAGTTGCCAAGAAAATTAGTTAGTGTATTCTCCTTTTCTCTCCTTTCCAATTGTGCATGATCTCCTTTGTCGGTTCAAATATCTGGCAGCAGCAGTCATACTTAGCTGACGGGGTGGAGATTATTCTGATTCTATCATAACTAATATAATTTTGATACAATTTGGGATCTTGGTACTTCTCTTTTTACAAATTAGACCCATACTGATAATAATTAAACAAATTCAACTTTTTTTTCCAAGTGATGATGATGTTACTTTTATACCCACATGTATACTTCTTTATGTGTATATTTACACATTCATCTTTCTATCTTCCAGATAAAATAACTGATGAAGCTGAAGCTAAAGAATTTTTAGAAAAATACAACAGCACAGCTGAAGTGGTGTGGAATGCTTACACAGAGGCCCTTTGGACATACAATGTCAACATTACTGAAAAGAACAAACAGATTATGGTAGGGAAGTCTATACTGTTTAGTAATCCTTGCAGGAAGTCCAAAAGAGAAACAGGCAAAACAGACAACATTCCAGGCTTAATACAGTGAAATATTTTACTTATATTCTATTTATTACAACTGTCAAATATAGAGGCACATCAAGATATATGAATACTATATCGAGCTATGGTGGTGCAGTGGTTAGAATGCAGTACTGCAGACTACTTCTGCTGACTGCTGGCTGTCAGGAGTTCAGCAGTTTGACTCTCACTGGCTCAAGGTTGATTCAGCCTTCCATCCTTCTGAGGTCAGTAAAATGAGGACCCAGATTGTTTGGGGCAATATACTGACACTGTAAAAGAGGGCTGTAAAGCGCTGTGAAGTGGTATATGAGTCTAAGTGCTATTGCTATTACTATTAGAACTACCCTTCATTGTACTATAAGCTACAGTGCAACTGGTTTTTCTTATTAAGACCTATTCATATAAGCACTTTCCCGCCTTAATTTTGCATTTTTTCTGATATTATTTTTTTGAAGCAATTTTAGAGGATTTAACTACCACTTCCACCACCACCTCCTCCTCCCCTCCCCCTCTCCTTTGTTATATTGTAAATCACTGAAAAATGAATGGTGAAGATTTGAACAAACTGTCCAAAGCTAAGACATTCTTGCTACATCTCACTTGCTACATCTCACTTGTTCCCTCAATTCTGGCTTCTTGTTGTTGGAATTGTACTTCATATATAACTATTCTAGCATAATATTATACCATGCATTCCCTATGATTTGCCAGATTAAATTCTCTTATGCAGGCCTGCTACTAAACAATAATCTGTATTTTCTGAATGAATTGCTAGTTTGTTAATAATTGCAACTGCTAGTAACAGATCTGTGGTGTTAGTAATGTTAATAGCCCTGTACACACCAGATTATAATTTGATACATTAATTTGATACATTAATTTGAATTAATGTATTTGGAGCAGAGAGCTTCTATTCTGTTATCCTTTTTCATTTTTTCCTGTTCCCTTTGTAGTTGGAGAAGAATCTCGCAATGTCAAACCATACTCTGCAAAATGGATTAAAGGCTCGGCAGTTTGATTCCACTGATTTCAAAGATTTCAGAATAAAACGTATTCTGAAGAAATTAAGTGATATTGAGCAGGCAGCCTTACCTGAAGCGGAGCTGAAGGAGGTGAGATTGAAGGGAGATACTATTTATAGCGCTTTACAAAATTCTTGAATTGCATAATAATGGAAGTTTGTAATATTTTGCTTTTACATGTAATGGATTCCTTTGTTCTCATTCTTAATTACTTGGGCCTATTCACTTTAAATTTGAAGATCTAGATATGTTACATTTAAAATATAAATCAGCTCTTTTTAAAGAGTAAAAATTACTTCCCAGTTTTAGTTGAGGATAGTAAATTGAATAAAGGTTAAATACTTCAACTTTATTTTCTGGAAAAGAGAGAGTGTATTTATATAGATTAAGAAGCCACTACTAGAATAATTCTTTAAAAAAGAGAAGTTGTTGTATATTAATTATAAGTATTTGGTTGATTATTTGGATCTATTTAAAATAATTTTCATACCTAAGATACAGAATCTGGCTTTCTCACAGAAATAGAAAACGTGTACTGAATCTCTATTCTTTTTTTTTCTTTTTCTTTTTCTTTTTCTTTTTCTTTTTCTTTTTCTTTTTCTTTTCTTTCTTTCTTTTTTTTTTTTTTGAGTCTCAGAGTGCTTCTAGAGTCTAGACTACCTTCTAGGCTTGGAATAAAAAGCTATGACTTTGCAACAGTTTGATTCCTGCCAGAACAGTTTCATTCTGAAACTGGTAGATTCCAGAATATAATGCTCTCTAGAGATCTCTAGCACAAACTTTGGACATTTACATGAAGTCACTGATATAAGTGTTTGGAAAACAAAGTCATAAGTATGCCAATGGCATCCCTCTTCTTCCTCAAATTCCCCTGATGCATGAAATCCTTGCCAGTGGATTCACATAAACAACTTCAGATTCTAAGATTTTAAGTAATTTATAAAATAATTATAAAGCGATAAAAAACAATGTAGTAGCTCTTACAGTAAGTAAAATTTAAAATAGTAAGCTGCCAATCTGATGGAAAAGGGATATATCTTCAGTGGCCTGTTACTGCAAAAAACTGCAAAAAAAGGAGTTTCTGAGTTTCTGATTGAAGACTATGCTAGAATTCAGTCTAGGTGAATTCATTAGTAGCTGTAGATAATCTCTTGATAATAAAGGAACAAGAAAGTCTGTTATGAATGAGTAATTCTCCAGAAGGACATGGTGAAAGGAATACTATTAGATTTTGCAACACATGAACAAGTTTTTATTCCATTATTTATTCTGTTTGCATCACAAATTCAGTATAATTAATTTCAGCCAATTTGTTGTCACAAATATTATCCTGTATTATTATTATTATTATTATTATTATTATTATTATTATTATTAAAAATTGAATGGTTAAGGAGTGCTATTATCATCCATTCTTATCAATTTCATGGTATATAATATGTTTACTGTTAAAATCCTTTAGTAGAAAGTGTTGGTCAACTTCTAAACTAGAGAAGACATAAGCCAGTTTCTATACTGTATGGTAGAGTAATCTTATTTCTTTCAGTATAATCAACTGCTCTCAGAAATGGAGACAATTTATAGTGTAGCCAAAGTCTGCAGAAAAGACACAGACTGCAAAGCATTAGATCCTGGTAAGTACCATCTTGTCACATAATTTTAAGGAATAGTCGCTTATTCCTCCCCCTTAATTTCTTGAAACTCACCTGGAATCAATATAGACATGAAGTTTTGGGGTTACAACTTTATATTCAAAGATCACTTTGACACCATGAGAAGCAGAATTTAGATTTCATAAAGAAGACAGCTTTGAGTATACTGAAAATATACTTTCCCCACTACAGGACAGCTTACCATGACCAATAATACGGAATTTTAACTGTCCATCCCTAAAGGGTTCAGATCAGGAATGTTGTTATCACACAACAGATCCCACATATTTTAGACATGAAATAAAGGAGGCTTTCAAGTCATTTTGAGTCAATGGAACTCTTTGATAGAACAATCCATCTTCAACAGGAAAGCACCCAGATGTTCAATAAGAAATGGATTGGGGAAAATATTAGTAATGTTGTACTAATTATTATTTTGATGTTTGTGAGACACATCTTGCTCATGAAAACAAAGTTGGATATAGATTGTTGTATTGTTAGCATTCCCTAAAATATGTAGGGAAATATATTTCACTGCACTGGAGTTCTCTTTGAGAACAAAGTGTGCGGAAGAATTCAGCTTTTAAAATGCAGAGAGGCCTCTCCGAGCTTAGTGCCCTCCAGATCTCTTTGTATAATTCCCATTCTTCCCATACAAAATATGCGCAATGAGGGAATGCAAAAAGTATAGCTGGGAGATAAGGGTCCAATTATAAACATTATTAATATGTGTGCTGATTCCTTGTTCAGACCTTACAGATACTATGGCTACATCAAGAGATTATGATGAGCTTCTTAACATCTGGAAAGATTGGCGGGATGCATCAGGGAAGAAAATCCGAAGATACTATGAGAGATATGTACAGCTGAGCAATGCAGCTGTCAGATTAAATGGTAAAGAAATTTAATAATGTGATTAAGGAAAACATGGTGACTCAAAAGCTATAGAACAAACATAATGAAAAGTAAAACGCAAAAGATAGAGTTATTGTGGAAATACTGATGGTATAGGAGGAGCCAGTTTGCTCAAGTCGATAAGGCACCAAGGTAGAAATCAGGAAATTGTGAGTTCTAGTTCCACGCTAGTCATGAAAACTAGCTGGGTGATCTTGGGCCAATCAGTCTCTCTTAGCCCAACCCACTAACAGGGTTATTGTGAAGAAAATAAGAAGTAGTATCGTGTATATTTGCTGCCTTGAAATATAAAAAGTATTAAACATGGAAATATATAAAATAATATATAAATAAAATTAATATCCTAGAAGAAAATAATCTGCGCTGACACTTTCAAGCATTTCAATTGTTGCTATAGCAGTCTACCATAGAATAATCACAGAAATGGCATATTCACTAAGATGT
Organism: Ptyas mucosa; assembly: GCA_012654045.1. Lineage (NCBI taxonomy): Eukaryota > Metazoa > Chordata > Lepidosauria > Squamata > Colubridae > Ptyas > Ptyas mucosa. The sequence continues at coordinate 1,070,425 of WNWU01013201.1, forward strand.
CATTTCACAATAATGATTTTATACAAATTAATCAGTTTTGTTAAAGACTAGATTCATATATAGATCCACAGATTACATATTACTTTTTTTCAGTTGCAAAATGTTAGGCCTGGTCAGGATGAATGATTTTGGGTGTCAGAAACTGTCCTATAGTATCCTCATAATCGTTACTATTTTCATAGTTTAAATAAAGAGGTCAGAATCAGTATTTTTCTCTTTGCTATATGGGTGTGAGGTATATGAGGAAAAGAGTAAAATATATATTTGCATATATATGCTGTATCATAATATTAAAAATCTAGGTTCACAACAGATGTATGTGTGTATGTGTACAGGGCATGCAGACAAAGGTGCTTACTGGAGATCTCTTTATGAAACACCAACTTTTGAAACTGACCTGGAGAACATCTGGAATCAGCTTCAACCTCTATACTTCAATCTGCATGCTTATGTACGTCGGGCTCTATACAAAAAATATGGAGAAAAGCGCATCAACCTCAGAGGCCCAATTCCAGCTCATTTGCTAGGTACGTCTTTCCACCCAGGGCTGCTCTGAGCCATTGGGCAATGGGCATGCTGAGCAAATCTCCAGGAACTTTCTACATTTCTGTCATGTTTGCAGACCTGATCCATTGGAGACCTATTTCCAATTGTTTAAAGTGGTAACATAACTTAGTAATGAGCTTTTGCTTTTCAGTTTTTCTTAAGATCTTTATAACAAAGGCAGGCAGTGATCCATTAATAAAGTGCTCCACATAAGATTTGACTCAGGATTTATTTATTTAGTGTATGGCAAATACATGGACTTCTAGTAGTTCAATTTAAAAAATCAGACATTGGGCCGGAATGTCTTGATGGACATTCAGACACAACGTGATGGATATTTTGTCAAGGAGCACCATAGTCACACTGAGGGGTAGAGACAAGACCCCACTTGAACAATGACTCAGGATCATGACTCAGGATCATGAGTATTATACACAAGTATAAATGCATCCACAACCTGGACAAATACAATTCCAGGATAATCTACATCAAGAGTTTTAGAGGGGGATAGAGTTTGGGAGAATCAAGTAATAATTGGAACACAGCCAAAACATGTCAACTATGCTGGAGAAAACATGATCCAGCTCCATTTTATCCTTTTCCTTGGAAGCCCAATATAAGTAGCAATACTATGATAGCCAGTCCACAATCTAGATGGGATATTCACCTTTGAAATTGGTAGGTGGCAGTTTTCAACTGTTTTTTTTCTCCGTAATTCCCACCATTCCCCCCCACCACCAATATAGTAATCTGAGTGTATTTGGAGAAGTAAAATATAAGTTGCCTCTATTTTTTAAAAAAAATCAAATAAATTGTTATTTTAAAAATAATGTGTCTATATGAACATTCAAGGGACAAATGTAATTGGACATAAAATTATTTATATGTGATAACTACAACATACTGCACATACCTATCTGGATATCATAAGCCAAAAATTTCATTAGTTTTAACTTCTCTTCAAACATAATGATCTTCCCTCACTGCCTCATCTTGTAATTTGATTTGCTTCCCTCCCTATATATTTTCTGGTTACTTATTAATCAACTTCACTTTTTATTTTTAGGTAACATGTGGGCACAATCATGGGCAAACATTTTTGACCTTGTCGTGCCCTTCCCTGGTGCTACCAAAGTGGATGCTACTCCAGCAATGAAAAAACAGGTTGAAACACTAGATTTTATTCAATTGTTACTTGCAATGTTTTCTGATAGGAACTGAACATAATTCTTTCCCTCTTTAAAAACTCTCCGGAATAAAACTCTCGTAGTTGTTGCACATTTTTTTTAGTAGTTTATGGTATAGCTGGGAGCTGTCACATTCCAATAATCTTCAATTTTATATATTCAAGCAGATAACTAAGAGCATGTGTCGAATATATGCTTTTGATTCATTCTACATCATGTATAAATTTTGCCATGTTTTAGTAAATGATCCACAATGGCTGATTTTTCTATATCTGAATCCAGCCACTCATTCTTCCAGCCTTATTGGATACAGGAAGTTGGAAGGGAAGTTTCAGTTGGATCTGAGCCTTAGTACTACTAACCATTGTTGCTTCCAAAGCTGGTTCCTGTTGTATCCTAAAATATATTTTGAATTCTGTTCTATGAATCTGCTTTGAGCAGTCATATATCTGCATTAGTACAAAAGGGAAAAACTCTTTTGGGTTTTTCAGTTGGGCAAATTAATTACATTTGCCTAACTGCAACTCAAAAACAAGGAAAGTAAGAACTTCATTCAGAAGTTGACTGTAAAATTCAAAATATGACAAATCTTCATTGGAAGGACTTTCCACAGTCAAAATTGCCCCCAATAATGTATCTTGTTGTGTTCTTATGTTAGATGTTGTATGATATTAGATGATGTAATCAGTGGTGGGATTCAGCCAGTTCGCACCACTTCAGGAGAACCGGTTGTTAACTTTCTGAGCAGTTTGGTGAACTGGTTGTTGGAAGAAATCATTAGGGCAGAGAACTGGTTGTTAAATTATTTGAATCCCACCACTGGATGTAATCAAGAATGAAGTCTAGCTAACTTATGTTGAAATGATCACACACAGAAAGGTTGAGGATAAATGTGGTGTCTTTATTGCCTTACAGAGAGACATTATATAGTTTGTTACTTTCAGCCACAAAGCATTTGTCAGCATCTCATTGGCTCACAAAAGTCTTCCAGCAACTATAAGATCTTTGGTTAACCATTACTACTGCTTGCTTAAGCACTTATAACGTTTAGCTATAGTTAAAGTATAACATATATCCCACTTCCTCTCCTCTTATTTACAGATTTAGGGTCTTATTTTCTAATGCCATTTCCTGGCGCCTACGTGCATGTAACCTTCCTTATCTGAGGTTTGCCATCCAAGATAGGAAAATTCCTGCACGTATGCAGACTCCTACAAACTTAGTTATAAGTTATCAAAATATAGCAGAGCTGGGGAGCTGGGCCCTCTCTTGGGCCACATTTCTTCAGTGGAAATCTGGAGCAGAATATATACTGTATCAGGCATATGGCTGAAATCAAAAGCAGTGGGGCCATTACTACTACCCCTATCTATCTTTTGAAGCCAGCTAGAGTGGTAATTTGGTTTCAGTTTCTATGAATAGACACATTTTTGTGAGATTGAACTGGAGTTACAAATCTTAGGAAAGGAGACAAGAGAAATCTGGCTTTTGGAGATTATTTCTCTTTCCTCCTTTCAGTTCTGCACTGCCAGGAAGCTATCCCTGTTTGGAATCACTGTCTTAGTTTGCTCTGCACTGCACAGTTAATATTTTATAATCTTCTGGTTTTTATGCTGTATTTAAGATTATTCTTCAATTAGAGCAAGAAGAACAAAGTCAGAAAGGGTTATTTGCTACTGTCTTAAAATATACATGTCTTGTTCAGGGGCGGGATTCAAAACCCGTCGCTACCAGTTCACTTGTGGACGCGTGACGCTTCTGCACAGCACAGAAGCGTCCGGGCAGTGGGCAGAGATTCCCACTGCCACCATTACCAGTTCGCCCCATCCGAGGCAAACCAGTAGTAACCCACCACTGGTCTTGTTCTCAGATTCCCCTTTGCCAGCTTTTTAACTTTTGGCACATTTGCTCTTTTTTCCATAGGGCTGGACCCCAAAGAAGATGTTTGAACAATCTGACAGTTTCTTCAAGTCATTGGGACTTATCCCTATGCCGCCTGAGTTCTGGAAAAAGTCTATGCTGGAAAAGCCATCAGATGGGAGAGAAGTGGTTTGTCATGCTTCAGCCTGGGACTTCTACAATCGGAAGGACTTTAGGTGATTGCACACTGAACTAAATGGATAAAACTCCTGAAAATCAGGGAGACTTCATTCCAATGGCTCATTGTAGCTAAAATATGCTTATGGTTTGTTACTTACCAGTATCCCTTACTGCATTTTACTAGAAATTATAATATAAACTGGTGCTCCAGGGAGATATGAGTCACATTTGGGATTAATCCTACTATTCGTACATTTCAAAGTATGTCTCAGAGTGACATACTGTTTTTCACCCTGCGGGTCTCTCTAGAACTGCTTTCATGTTATTTTCAAGTAACAAACATTCTTGGCCCTTTTTCTGACTGTATGTCCACACGTTGATCTCATATTCCAATATCACATGTTGAACTCAACTCAGGGGTCTGTAAAGAATTTGCTTCTTAATAAATTTTCTGAAACATTTCTTAAAACAAGAAATCTCTCTGGGTTGACTTTCGTAAGAGATTTGATGGCCTTTTGAGGTTACAGTCTTGTCTTTCAAAAGATACCCTGTAATTACTGATGAAATGTGGGATGTACATACTTGTTCCAAATATTACATGATAACTTGGCCCGGGTAGATGGCTATATTTGGGCCCAGGAGAGAACGGGTGTGTATTTCTTTGTTGTACTTTGTTGTACTTTGTGGCTCAGTTCAAAATGCAAAACATGCAAAAATCATTAGGAGACACTGTTCTGTAAGCATCTTTCTGAGATAAGCTTATAAAGAACAAAGAAGTCTGCAACTGACTGTAATCAATTAATTATAAACACCACTGCAATTAGACCAGGTGCGATAAATTAATATTCTACCTATGGTTCTCTAGGACCTGGATTGTGCAGGTTGTTTTATAAACTGCTGAGAAATTACTTGGTTATTCCATTCTTTTCAAGAGATTCTTCACCTCGTTTTTATTATTGTCTTGTTTAAGGATAAAACAATGCACTGTTGTGAATATGGATGATTTAATAACAGTTCACCATGAAATGGGGCATGTCCAATACTTTTTACAATATAAAGATCAGCCCATTTCATTTCGTGATGGAGCCAATCCAGGATTCCATGAAGCTATTGGTGATGTTATGGCTTTATCAGTGTCAACCCCAAAGCATTTGTATAAAATTAAGCTGCTTGAACATTTGGAAGACAACATTGGTAAGCAAATAGGGACACTTTATTACATGGTAGATCTATCAGCTTCCGTTTTTAAGAAATGTTTAGCACTGATGCATCAGATTCATGGAGGCTTATAACCCATTAAGACTCATTTGTGATTTGGATAGAGACATTTATCTTTCTGGATCAAATTCATCTTGCATATTTCAAATACAAAATATTAGTTGATTGTGCTGTTTTTCATCCCATGCTGGGTTTTAATATTAGGGTGAGATATTTTGAATTAAATATTTAATTGCAGACAGATTAGTTTTTGGGGATTGTCTGTGTGTGTGTTTGTAAGAGAGAGACAGGGAGACAGAGGCATAGAGAGAGACACACAGAGAGAAAGAGAGAGACAGAGACACAGAGACACAGAGAGAGAGACACACACATACACAGAGAGACAAAGAGAGACACAGAGAGACACAGAGAGAGAGACAGTGACAGATACAGAGA
>WNWU01013201.1:1075860-1138332 GCA_012654045.1 Ptyas mucosa
AGACACAGAGAGACACAGAGAGAGAGACAGTGACAGATACAGAGAGAAAGAGACACACACAGAGAGAAAGAGAGAGCAGAGACACAGAGAGACACACAGAGAGAGACACACACAGAGAGAGACACAGAGAGACACACAGAGAGAGACAGTGACAGATACAGAGAGAGACATAGAGCGAGAGAGAGAGAGAGAGAGACAGACAGACAGACAGAGAGACAGAGAGAGAGATGCAGCTATTAAAAACATTGCAATATTGTAGAATTTGCCAATTAAGATTAGGGGCTGAAAGGGACAAAACGTAAGTCATGAATCACAGTAGAGGCAATAGAAGAGATAAAGCGGAAGACTTGCCAGATATCTTGATCTGTTAAAAACATTTTCTTCTTGGTCAGAGAGTGATATCAACTACCTGATGAGCATTGCACTGGATAAGATTGCTTTCCTGCCCTTTGGCTACCTGATCGACCAATGGAGATGGAAAGTCTTTGATGGGCGTATTCCAAAAAATGAGTATAACCAACAATGGTGGAATCTCAGGTGATTAATTTGCAACTGTCTAGTAAGAAGATTGATATTTTGGTAATGTTCTGTCAGAACTAAATCTTGAGAACTTACAAGGAAGGGGACCAAGTCTGGCCCAAAATTACAGAAAGTGAAGTCAATACATGGCTAATAGGTGGCTTGTTTGAGAGTAAGCATAATCATAACTGAATTATTTCAGACAGAGTTAAAGGTCAAAATATAATAATTTTGCCTTACCCTTAGGGAGCTTCCTAAGATAATACTTGGAAAAGTATTCCCCTTTCAAATCTATCCTGTGCATTATCTTTGCTGAAGGAATTCTAGGGGATTAAAAATGCATTCATTCATGCACTGTTTATCTCACTGATAAACAGAGTTGACTTTATCTCACTCAACTCTAGACTGAAAATGCTGTTCTTTTGGGGACAAATCATTTGTATAGTTTATGTAGTAACATGTGCAAAATAATTCTCAAAGATCCTGAAGGAAAAAGAAATTCAGAAGGCATTTAAGTTTTTTCCATAGAAAGGAAAAATAATTATTTTTCAATCCAGTGAATGTAGCTCTTGAAACTATTTCATTTTTCAAATTCCTTAATGAACATTATCTTCTCTCAATGTACCTTACCTGTATAGATTGAAATACCAGGGTTTATGTCCTCCTACCCCAAGATCAGAGCAAGATTTTGATGCAGGAGCAAAGTTCCATATTCCTGCTAATGTCCCATATGTCAGGTAAGGATATGTTTTATTTATTTATTTATTGGTTCAATTTATATGCCGCCCTTCTCCGGAGACTCAGGGCGGCTTACAATGCATTAAGCAATAGCCTTCATACTTTTGTATATACCTGCTTAGTAGGGCTTTGCCCCCCCTCCCCCGGTAAGCAGTGTTCTTTTTTATAGAAAGTCATCTTATTGCCCCCACAATCCGGGTCCTCATTTTACCCACCTCGGAAGGATGGAAGGCTGAGTCAACCTTGAGCCTGGTGAGATTTGAACTCGCAGTAATTTCAGGCAGCTGGCAGCTAAGTGCTACTGCACAGCACTTTAGTCTACTGCACCACCAAGGCTCCTTAGTTGTAATAAGGATATATTTTTTCCTGGTTTGTGTATCTCTGTAACTTATGAAATGTTACATCATCACTTTTTCCTAGACTTCCCCTTTTATCTCTCCCATTTCTCTTCCAGGTACTTTGTCAGTTTTATAATCCAATTTCAGTTTCACGAAGCTCTGTGCAAAGCTGCTGGCCATACTGGACCTTTATACAAATGTGACATTTACCAGTCTAAAGAAGCTGGGAAAATCTTAGGGTGAGTATGCTGCCCTGAGGTGTGTAAATTTTACATTTTCTGTTTTTTTTGCAAATATGTCAGATTCATCGAATGAGACTTTTTAAAATTACGCACTAAAATGTATTTCTCTAAACATATGTATTTTTAAGCATATAGTTTCCATATTTCTCTAATACAATGTATTTTGCATATTATTTTCATAAATATTAAGGTTTGTACTAGCTTTCCCCTAGTACATGATAAATTGTTCTTGGCAACTGCACTGCAGAATTTCAAACAATTTTGGATTCTATAATGGTTTGAAAATGCGTACAAATTAGCTTTAAAAGTGTAATTTTAAAAAATATTTTTTGCTAAACCCTCAGCATCATCCTTATAAAGAGACTGGTAAAGTTGGCTCAGCAAGGCAGGGGACTGAATAATTTAAATATTAGAAAAGGACAAAAAAAATTATTAGGCATTTAATTGCCTTGAACTGCTATTGAATGATATTGAGAGAATTTTCTGCCTCATTCTAAAATAAATTAGCAAGTCTTGGTTAATTACAGGTAGCTCCAAAGACTGGGGAACTGATACTAATCAAATTGAAACAAAACTATCATTTTAAATTTGAAAGTTATCAACAAAGGTCTTGGCCATTTACTGGTGGGTAATTTGGTCTTCCAATTTAATTGGATTTCATTCTGATGTTTTAAATCATCAAGCTTAAGACCATTATTTGTCAGATAAAAATGTTTTATTGTCTGGTACAGTGTGATATTTCAACTGACAAGATAACCATTGAATTATTGCCATCACACAACTAAACAAATGTCTATAGTTGCAGAGAGTTCAAAATACGGACTAGTTCATGCAAGGGATTGAAAGACCATTTAATTCGGCTTCTTTCTCAAAACTGCAGTTGATCTCCAACTGAAATAAACTCACAACTCAAATAATACCAACAAATCATATATTCTGTATTTGTGCCATTTCAGTAGTCAGCAATGAAGAGACTAGTCTAATAACAAAAAAGTATCCTCAGGTGGGATGTCAGATACAAAAGCAAATGCAGATTGTAACAAAGATGCTGAGATATAGCAAGACAGCAGTTGGGTTGGAGGGCGGGGGGAATTAGGCAAGGCAAAAAAGCTCCCACTAAGAAACTGGCATCTTCATAAACTAAGAAAGAGAAAAATACCAACAATTCTACTACTAGGTGAAAATCTATTATGTAGCTTTATAAAATAAAGGATGATACCCAAAGGGCTTTTTAGATTGCCAATAGGGATCAGGCTGGCTTCTGTAAAAAACAGAATTCTATATAGATGGGCCTTTAGCTTCATTTAGCAAAACGATGTTATGTTTCCTGAGGGAGGGAGGAACGCACATGTACATCTTCTACAAACAATTTCTTTTTGCAGGGATGCCTTGAAGCTGGGCTTCAGCAGGCCATGGCCTGAAGTCATGCAAAATATTACAGGGCAACCCAACATGTCCGCTGAAGCTTTGCTGGCCTATTTCGAACCACTGACAAGGTGGCTCATTGAAAAGAACAGGGAAAATAATGAAACTCTGGGTTGGCCTGAATACACCTGGCAGGCTTATGCAGGTATTTAAAAGTTTCAACATTGGTATTTTCCAGAAATGAGAACTGGAGGAGTAAGTTTGCACATAGACCCTTTAAGCTTTCTGCTGATTGTGGATAGTGAAATAGCAAGACTACAATGGGAACAGATTTAATGCCCTCCTTTTCCTTCTTCCCCCTATACCATGCTTCTGCTCATTTCTACCCTGCTTAGCTTTTTTTTTTTTTAATGCAGCTTAGTTTGATGCTATGCCTTCTAGGATGAGCTTATTTAAATCCATTCATTATGTTTTTTTCTTGGTTCTTACTTAGGTGATTCAGAAGTCAGTTTCCTTGGGATGTCACTGAGCAGCAGTGAAATAGAAGCAGGACAGTGGATTTTGCTTGCAATTGGGCTTGTGCTTCTCATTACCACAATAGCCTTGGGTGTCAAATACTTCCTTAAAAGAAGGAAATCCTTCAGATCTAGTTCAGAAATGGAATTGAAATGAATTGAATGTGTTTAACCTGTTTTCTACTATGCCTCCAAATGGGTGTGAAAAAGAGTTGAAGAAAATTTTGTATGTATATATGTGTGGCTGAATGAGAGAGAGACCAGATATATCTGCATTTAGAATAGAAACTAATATTGCTTCTGTGAGTGTGTATGTATATGTAAGATAGGTTTGAGTGTCTCGAGAGAGAATGTGAGTATGTTGTGTTACATACATGTTCTATCGCTAATATGCAGATATACGACTGGGGAGAGTATGTGCGTATCCTATTTGCAAGGAATATTTGGAATGTGGATAGGTATGCTCAGTCCCAACTGAGAACACTCCCATGAGAGGCACCCTTGTACAAACAGGGCAAAAGTACTTGACTTCTAATAAATTCAACAAACCTTTTGATTATGCAAGAGCCAAAACAAAAACATTTATTTATTATAAATAATACCTGAATTTTTGAACAAGTGGAAAAGAAGTAGAAAAAAAGGAAGCAATGTGATCAAGTTGGGGTAATGGGTATAGCTGTACTATTTAAATCACTGTTGACCCAATGCCTTTCTTCATATATTCATTTGAAGAGCTGGTAAATTCCATCAGGCTTACTGTAACTCAGGCAGAGAATATATTATCTAACAAGAGCTGTGTCAGATTTCTTCAGAAGTTGAACAGATGTTTTATGTGATCATGCCAGGAAGTTTTTAAAAGACTGTTTTGGTGCATGAATGACCAATTAAAATGTATCAGTCTCTGTATATTCACTGTCTCTTTCATTTCTTTGTGAAAGAACAAGGAAGAAATCACAGATGGGTTACAAGACAAGTCTTTGAGGAAAGGAAATCACTCTTCCAAATATATGCCACCCTATTAAAATACCCATCTTATAGCTTTTGACTACACCAATGCATCTGATAGATATAACTAGGAAAATGAGTAATTTAGCATAATAATCTCTATAATGAGCAATATTAGAACATTAATAAACAAAACAAAACAGGCTTCATTCGGTAAATTCCAAACATTGATATAAATGGCAGGCTCTGAATCTATCACTAAACTAAAGCTGAATGTCCAGGAGGAGAGCATTTTGTAACCTGTTAGCCAAAATAAAAGAGCCTCTCCCATTTCTTTCCAAAATCTACAGCCTTACAGTAGTGAAGAGCAGGGTGAATTAGAATGTATATAACAGCACCTTGAAGTCAGGCAAAAAATTAGGGTAGTTCTTTGAAAAATCAATGTAATATACGGTATATGGTATTCCTTATAATATACAAGTGCAGAATTCTGTATTTTATGCATAGCATGTCACCTCGCATAATAGACAAAGTTGTAATCAAGATGAAAAGTTGCCTTACCATAAGCTATTAAGGAGGCTATCACAGTAAAAAAAAAAACCCACCTTTTGCCAAAAGCATATTCAAGCTGCATACTTGTGTATCCGGTTCCTGGGTCTAGAAACTAACCCAAAGACCCTCTTTTTATTGGGGGATTCAGCCCCAATGAGTCCCTTGTATTATCCATTATTAGATGCACACATCTGCACAGATTGACTGATTCAGTAGGAAAACTCAGAGCTGCATATTACCAACATAATAATAACTGGGAAGAAAGACATTTGAGTGCATCCTTGCAGAGGAGGAACTTTACTTGAACAACAGAGCAAATATGCTAGGAAGGCAAAAGCAGGAAGGAAACACCAGAGGTTAACAGTCACAGAGGCAGAGTGCAAGCAGATTGAAAGGTGAAGAAGGAAGAAGGAGGAAATTCTAACTCTTCATCTCTACTGCACTGCCTCTTGTGGTCAATATAGCGTGAGGTGCTGAAGAGTCAGTGCAACCAAAGTCAAATTTCCAACAACAATTCCAATCCCAAGTGAATTGAACCAAGATATTTTTCAGAAATTAAACACCATAGGGATAAAATGGAACAAAGTGTAGTTTAATAATTATGACAGTGAACCTTTACTTCCCTGCCATCCACTGGCCTGCAGATAAGATGAGAAAATAGGTACAGTAAGGAGGGGTGGGGTGGGGTGGGGTGAGGTGAGGTGACTTGAGATGATGTGATGAGATGAGATGACCTTTATTGTCATTTTTTCTATGAACACACTGGTACACATTAAAAAATGAAATTCTAATGCCCACTCTCAAAATAAAATGATGATATAGGCAGACAGACAGACAGACAGACAGAGAGATAGATACATAGATACCATGTTTCCCTAACCCAAAAGTAAGTCTTAGCTTGATTTTTGTGCGCCCAATACAAGCCCTATTCCCAAATTAAGCCCTAATTAAGAACCCGCCCACTATTTAGAAGTAAAGCTGCTTCTTTCCTTTTTCCTGATGGTTAAGAAAAAATGGAAGGAATGATATTTTAAGTCCCTGAATATATGAGCAAATTAAAATTGATCATTCAATGATTTAATATTGGATGGTGCTAATATTTAAACCAATGATTCTCAATCTTGGCAACTTTAAGATACGTGCACTTCAACATGCCAGTTGGCAAATTCTGGAAGTTGAAGTTGATGCACCCTAAGTTTCCCAAGGTTGAGAAACACTGATTTAGAAAGTACTGCTTGTACATGCTCCTAACATACTAAGAACTTGCCTATTTTCTATTGCTGGAAAATTACCAGCCCATCAGTTTTGCTCAGAGAACAAATAATTCTTCTCTATGGCTGCAATGAACCACCAGATCTGCAACCTCAGTCCTGAAGCATTTCTGAAATGAACAAATACATATTTTTGGGAGGGGGAGAGAAAGGACTGTAAGGGAGAGAAGATAGTGTTACAAATGTTATTGCATCCTTCTAGTATGAATATGAAAACCCAACATAGAAATCATTTCTAAGTGGTACGTGCTAAATACGGCAGATTCTGACTACTGTTTTGCCTCCTTAGGAAAATTCAAACCCAAACATTGTTTAAGAAAATTTTGCCTTTAGAGTCAGAAACACACTAAAATTTCAAGATCATGGGCTTGATTTTAATAATCCACTCACTATACGGAGAAGAAGAGCTTAGTACTATTTCTGATATGTCAGTTTGCTTCTGTTGCTTCAGTGTTTTTTCCTGCATGCATGATTGAAAAGCATGGCTCTTGCTACTGCTACTTTTACAGAAAGTGCTGATGGGAATAGGATGCCCTGCAAGCCGCTTTTGATCACCCTTGTAAAAAAGTGGACCTGTTCTTAATCCTAACAGCTTGGACTTGGTCATCAAGAGGATTACACAAATGATTTTCCTGGGGTTTGTTGATTAACAGTACTTGTGGGGGCAGGGCAGCAGGACTGCCGCCATATGGCTATTCTAGAATAAATTGTGGGGCAGAGATATGTCTCCCAGAATAACATCTGCAATCACCACTTTAAGGCAATAGTAAAAACTAAACCACTATACAATGAAAACAAAAGTGCTCCTATAGAGTTGCTTTTTGAGGCATAATCCTAGGTAGGCCAATAATTTCACCAAAGGAAAAGGTGGGACACATGCACACATACATGCATTCACATTCACTCTTTATGAATTTTTTTCACTTTCATGCAGGTGACTTAACCATATTCACTGATAAAAAGCTGTCATCAACATAGCTCCCTGGATGAAATTGCTTGCATGAGCCTGAACTGTCTCCCTTCCCTGTCATGGCTCAGGCTTGGCTCGCTTTGCAAACCCCACTCACAGCCAAACAAGAAGCAAAGGGAGGAAGAAATAGACTGGAATACAGGGGAGGTATAAGCGGGGGAGGAGTGCAAAGAACACTGATTCAGAGGCCTGAGACTCAAGGTCACCTGCTAAGAAAGCCTGCTAGGAAGAGTCTGTTACTCAAACAAACTGAACTGAATTGACAATACTGATTGGAGGTAATAAAGTGACAATGGAAGGACCAGGAATAAGGAGAATGTTTAACTATGCTATTTGTATGTGAAACTGTTAGAATTGGCATTGCTACTCCCGTATCCATGTTGGCTCAGTAAAATTATACTCTTGGAAACAAAAATGTCCCAGGAATCTTTATTTACTGCATGAACCAAGTGGAATGATTCCCTTTCTGGCTTTGCCCCAAATAGTTAAATGAACCAGAACTGTTGTATCTTTTTTTTTACTTTTGTATACAATTTTTATTAACTTTTTATTGCAATGGTAACAACTAGTACAAACTAAACTTAAGAAAAAAAAAGAGAATAGCAAGAAATAAAAAGTGCAAGAACAAAAGAAAAAGAGAGATAAGTAGAAATAGAAAAAAATATAATAAAAAAAGACAAAAAATAAAGAAATGACTTCTAAACTTCATCACAAGTATAGACATATTTAGTTTTCATGCCCTAAAACAGTGATGGCTAACCTTTTTGCCATCGCGTGCCAAAAGCAGGGGAGCATGGTGGGGTCACACGCACGCGTGCCCACATCATGATTCTAGGCCCGTTTTTCGCTTGATCCAGGCTCCAGAGCCTTTCTAGGAGCCTGGGGAGGGTGAAAACGGCTTTCCCCACCCCCACAGAGGCCGGAAACAGTGTGTTTCCTGACTTCTGGTGGGTCCAGAAGGCCTGAAAATCAGCTGGCTGGTGCACGCCTGGGTGCAGGAGCTGAGCTCGTGTGCCCACCGATATGGCTCCGCGTGCCACGTGTGGCACCCGTGCCATAGGTTCGCCATCACGGCCCTAAAAGGTTATAAACATATTTCTCTTCATCCATATATCATCCATTATCTATAAACAAATTCATAAAACACCAGCTTTTTCAATGATTTCAAGGGTTTAATAAATCTCTTTTGTAGAATCAATAAGAAAACATCTTCCAGGACATTTTTTTGGTTTGCCATCTGCATTTCCTCTTTAATTTTTAAAATTTCAAGCAGTTTCTTTTGTATACCTACTAAGTGCCCTTTTCCAAATCAATCTTCTGGATTGTCATTTGCAATTCCATTTTCAATACTTCCTCTCTCTTGTCAGACAAATTTTACTCCACATCTAACATTTCCTTATCAATTGCATAGATTAGCCATAGATTCAGACTCTGATTCTACTGATATTGTAGCTACTAATTTCTGGCTCCATTATTCAAAGATCTTCTTTTCCAGTGTTACATTTGTTATGCACCACACAACACCAAAAGCAGATTTGGTATTTTTCCCTTCTACCTAGAATCTTCAATTCCTTCTAGTGTCCTAAAATCATAAAGTCACTCATCTTTATTATAACTTAATATATATTATGATTTACAGGAAGAATAACCTAAAATAGTCAAAATAAACTGTTTTTCATGAGAGGCTTTTTTGTTGTTGTTGCTAATCTTATAGTAAAATTCAATATTCCAAATTTTACTGGACTCTTAATCCATGTATAACTTTCTTAGATCAAAATTTTATTTAGCTTTTGCTGTTTGTTTCAGATTCTTTAAATTATAAAGAATATAATTTAAGTTTATAATTAATTTTTGCAACTTTCCTTTATGGGGAGAATCGCGACAGTCAAAATGACTATATTGCCAGAGATACTCTTTCTATTTCAAATCATACCAATAAGATTGAAAAAAGGATTTTTATAGAAATTTAAATAAAATAATAACTAAATATATTTGGCAAGGGAAAAAAACTAGAATTAAATTGAAATTATTGCAAGACTCGAAAGAAAGAGGTGGATTTGGACTCCTTGACTGGGAAAAATACTACCAGTATTTTCCACTCATGTGGATCAGGGAATGGATTAATTTAAAAAACAGGAGGCTGCTAGCACTGGAAGGATACTGGGTGGCACGCAATCCTCTGGGACAGGAAACATAAAACACACAAATACTTCCAGAAACACCTAATCAGAAGAGCTCTATTGGACGTTTGGATTAAAACTAAGCAACAAAATTATATAGAAATTCCCAATTGGCTGTCGACTCTGGAGATGTTTGTACATCCAAATTTCATGAAATTAGGAAGAGTGATTACGTATAAAGATATATTGAATGAAAAGGGAGAACTGAGGTCTAGACAGGACTTACAAGAAGAAGGGTTAGAACTAGAATGGTGGGCATATCTTCAGATTCAATCCTAATACATGAGAGATAAAAATGAATGGGGCATAAGAACCGAACCGATAGAATTGGATGAAATCTTACAAGGAGCAGATGTGAAGATGATTAGGAAATTATATAAATATTTACTGGATTACAACATGATAGAAGAGCAAGTGAAAGAGACCATGCTCACTTGGAGTAAGAATTTTGGGTACGGCATAGATCTAGATAGCTGGCAAAAACTATGGGAGAGGAATAGAAAGCTTACCCTAGCCACTGCATATAAAGAAAATCAGTACAATATGTTTTACTGATGGCATTACCCACCCACAAGACTGGCCAAAATGTGCAAAAATTGCTCACCGAAATGTTGGAAATATAAAACAACATTAGGCACCTATTATCATATGTGATGGGGGTGCCCAAAAGCCAAGGACTTTGGTGCCAAATAAAACAGTGGCTAGAAGAGATGTTAAACAAGATGATAAATATGACGCCAGAACTCTTCCTTCTGGGTATAGTAAGGGATAATTACAAAAAAGAAGAAATATACCTTATGGTACACATTCTAATGGCAGCGAGGTTGATATTCGCACAAAATTGGAAATGCAGAGAGAACCCCAGGAGGTAGAAATAATTAACAAAATATTGACCTATGCAGAAATGGACAGGTTAACAATGGAGCTCAAAGATAAAGATGAATCGGGATTCTATGTAACCTGGAATACATTTTATAAATGGCTAGAGAAAAGGAGGAATGTAGGGATAGAGAATTAGAAACAGAGTGAAGGAAAGGGGAGAAAAATAAATAAAATTAAATTAAGAAATATTAGATAGGAATAAATTGGATTTGAATAGGTACGAAGGGAATATGTATGTAACTGAAGTGTGATTGAATGTACAAAAAGTATATATGAAATATGCATGATATTATATTGTAATATACACTAAAGAAAAAGTGCTAGAAAAGTATGTACCAGACAAGTCGCACCAAGTCTAATGTTTTTAAATTGTATATTTAATAAAATTATTTTTTTTAAAAAAATTAATTTTGTTCAGAGTTGAAGATAAACTCAGCTGGTGATCTTTCGAACATGTTCCAAAGGTCTCTAATAACTTTAAGATGGTTAATAAACAATTTCTGAAAATGATTTAGAAAGCGAGGCTTGCAAACTTAGCGTCCTTTAAAAGGTTCCACCATGGTTGTGAATAAGAGGACTAATCGCTTCATCTCCTGACACTCAAACCTGTGAATGACTGGTTTATAAGGAGCAGCTATTTGAGGCACACGTGGGAAATCACATGTTTTTTTCCCTCAACCAGTGCCCTTCTGGTCTTAACTGTAGTTGTCAGCTTTCACAGGGACCTCCTCAGTAGGCCATGGCTCCTCAGTCATACATGACCCTCTTGCCATGAGATATTCAGTTAAAAGCTTTGCTGAAATCAAGAACGTATTACAGTATGTCTACTGTTCTGTACCCTCATAGCCTTCGAAGGAAATTATGCAGTCAAAAATTGAGATCAGGCTACTCTCGAAAGAATTGTTCTTGACAAATTCATGCTCACTTTATTATTTTAAAGATTCTTACAAATCAATTTCTTTATGATCTGCTCTAGAATCTTTTCAGTTATCATTCTTAAAGTGCTTATTCTATTAAACTTTCCCTTCTTTTTGAAGCTGGGGAATTTTCCGTCTCCAGAAATCTGGCACTTCACTCATGCTCCAGGATTTTTCAAAAACAGTTTTATAAAGGTTGTCTCAAATTACTCTCAAAATAAATTAATATTTCCTAACTCGTTTTCTCAACCATGTATTTCTAAAATTATTCTCTTTTGCTCTTTATAACTACTACATGGAGTGGAGGGGGGGGGAAAACCTCCTATTGGAGAATAATTCCATCTTTTTCACAAATGTTGTGATGGCTTCAATGAGCAGTTTGCATTCTTTTTACTTTAATTTTTTATATTAAATTTTCTGACACTTCTCCACAATTCCAAGCTATCTCTTGGTCTTTCCCCAGCGCTGAAATGTTACCCATATATTTCTGACTGAGTAGAAAACTTATAATGATATTGACAGCCCTATTGTAAACTCTCCCCTGGCTCTTTGACCTCTTTTCTAATAAATAATAATAATAATAATAATAATAATAATAATAATAATAATAATGATGATGATGATACTGCTAATTTTCTGATTTTCCTCCAAGCAGACAAAGTCCATTCATGCAGCAAACTTGTTGTTATCCTTGTTAATCTTGGACTAAAGGAGGAAAAGGCTTAAGCTTGTATCAATCATGGGCTGGGGATGAGATAAAAGTAACATGGGGGTGAAGAATAGAAAAAAAGATGTTGCCAAGGCATATTTGTGCCATTATTAGGTGCAAACGGAGAGATGTTCTCTTTGAATTTGTCTTGTGTGGCATCCAGCTTTGTTTTCTGATCTTGTTTTCATTTGTTTTCTAATTTTCATTAAGATTTTTTTTTTAAAAAAATGCTTTTCAAATTGGCTCTCTAGCATCTTCTCTTTTGGAAATTTCTATTCATCCTTTGGAACTTTTTCTCATTTGCTTTTCCTCTATATAATCCTTATAATTGTCCTTAATTTATTACATCCTGTTTTTCCAAAATCCAATATATATGTTTGAATAAATTCAGGTTTTTTTTATTGAAAAAGTTTTAAAAATTTTACATACATTTTCTCCCCCCCTCCCCAAACACCTCCCCCGACTTCCCAGAGCAAGTACAAAATAAAATACAGCTTAAATTCTCTAAATTAAACTCCATTTCACACTTATTATAATCATGATCATTAAACAAATAGATAAAAGGAAAGCAAGTCTTTTTTTCTCCTTATTCCATCTAATTCAACAAAATTATCTCCATTTATAATTACAGCAATTAAAACAATTAAGTATTATCTAATCAAACCTATCATTACTCAATTTGGCTAATGGTTACTTAACAAATTATTAGGTCTATACAATTTAACAAAATATTTTATAACTTCTTTCATTTAAAACAAAACAACAACAACAACAACAACAACAACAAAAAGAAAAAAAAAAGGAAACCCTCACTCAAAAAACCTCCGATTTAAAAAAAAAATTACTATATAAACTCTTCCGTCCTTCACTTTTAAACCATCAAGGTCCAATTATAATCAAAACACTTAATAAGAAATAATATTAACAATATTTTTTTAATTAATAATCAAACCTCTTATATCAATACATATTAACAAATCAACTAAGAACATCATTTAAGAACTTTATCAATCATTTAAATTCTTCATACTAGATTGAACCAATTGCTAATCTTCTTGTCTTCACATCTTCCAACAGCATATAAGATATCTTCATTTACGTCTACCCCCCTAAATAAAAATTGCTTCTGTATATATAAAAAAAAGCCCCCCGAGTGACTTTGTAATTGTAATTATATTTGAAATGATATCCATCAAATCCAGTCAAAAATTAGATTAATAAATTCGTCAGACATATTAGGGAAACCACCAGATCAACTGCAATTGCCCTAGTCCTTTTGCCTTGTATTCATTACCATCAAGCAGGAAACTTCAATTTGCTATATTCAGTAGAACTTCTGCGATTGCAATTAAGTCCAAATTTGTTGCAGTCCTTAATAAAATAATCCAAATCATTCAAGTCAGGGCATATTTCACAACCCAATACACCAGCATTGCTGTGATCTGTTTATTCTTCTCAAATATTCCAGTACAGCTGTAGGTTGCCTCCTCATCGTCGCTCATCGCTTAGTTAACTGGCATTAAACTGCTGTCTGTTTTTTTTTCTTTTTGCAAAAAATTCAAAATCTTTAAACAGTTAAACAATACTTTTTAAGGACCATCATCTCATCAAGCAGGGTTATTTTCCATTTCTCCAGTCTTTCTTCTTCTCCTTTTTACGAACTTTCTTCTTAACTTTGATCCCTCTGCCTTTTTTAGCTCCAGTAAAATTTTGCGGTTTTTGGGATTGCATATTATAAAATTTTTGCAGAAATGTAGCTTCTTCTGGAAACAACTCTTTAAGTGCAGATTGAGTTTTATAAAAAAAAATTCGTGAAACCAAAATTTCATCAGCTTGCAACACTTCTTGCTCCTTATTTTGCACAACATTCATCTTTCTCTCCTCAGTAAAATCTGCTATAATCTGTTGTTGTTTTTTTGCATCTCCCAACTCTTCATTCAATCCCCCACTGCTAGATTGCAACTCAGTATTTCCATGTATTTCATTGTTTCCAGCTTGAGAAGCTTGAAATATAGTATCAATTCTTTTCAATAAAGCAGAGGTAATTGAACTCAAAGCTTCCTCAAATTCAGACCATTGAGGGTTAAATAAACCTCCTTTGCTTTCAAAAAGCCCAGCCATCTTGCCCCCCTTCTTCCTTCCCTTCCAGAAGGACAGAAAAAAAAAGGGGAAGAGAAAAGAAAAAAAGAGTTTCAAGAAGAAAAAAAAAGGGAATCCTTTACAATTTGTAATTTGTATTGCTGCTTCAATTATTATTATTCCTTTCTTATTACATCCACTTTTCAAAAAGGAGTTTTACGTTTCAAACAGGGGCTTGTCAATAATTACTTTTAGCTTTCACTTCTTCACGCCCCGTTAAAACTCAAACGCCATCTTGCTTTCACTTTCAGCTTAGGAAGAATCTTTTAAAGAAAGTAAATCTTTGGAGTTAAAAGGAAAAAAAAAACTTGCTGTTTGATTCATATTGCTTGTGCTCCGCCAGCTCGATTCAAAAAATATCTGTTTAAAGTTGGTGCTGGAATGGTTAACGACATCTAGCTCTGCAAAGCAGAGGCATCCAGGGTCCGGAGTACTGACAGGCTTAACGGGGAGCTCTCATCTTCAAGCGCCAGATTATGGGTGAAATCCGGCACTTTCAGGGAGCTCTACCCCACCCGTCTACTCACTTTCCCCCCTCATACCAGGGGGAAAGTTTTCAAACCGCAAGACAGCCGATAGTCGCTGTTCTTGCAGTTCTATGAAGCCCTGGGCTGGCGCTTCAAAAAGAAGCGTCTGGCGATGTCGCAGTCCCACTGGAAGCCCCCGAATAAATTCAGTTTTAATATCCCTTAGCATTAAGAACTCTAGCATTACATGGTCATAATATGTCATGAGTTTCACTTCATATGCTATGTCTTCCCCTGCTAATTAGTATCAAATTTTGGACAGAGCTTGTGCTTCCTTGACTCTCCGAAGAAAAAAGTCGGCAAGACAAGATATGAGTTTCCTAGTGGGACCATCTTAGCAGAATTTGTCTCCCAATAAATTGTTGTCCTCTCAAAACTTCTCGTTCAGAAAAAGATTTGGAGCACTTTTCTGTGCAAGAACTACCAATTCTTAGTTAATAAGTTATTACTCTCTCATCATCAAGTAACATAAGAAAAATAGTTGTTCTTTACCAGGAGTGACAAACTCAAGGTCGAGGTGCCTGATCCGGCCTCCTGGGTGCTTAGATCTGACCTGCGGGGCTGCCCTGGAAACAGCAAAGGGCTGGCCCACTCTGATTCTGTCAGCAAAAACGGAGCTCAGGAGGGCCACAGGCGGCCCTTCTGAGCTCCGTTTTCACTAGCAGAGGGTTGCAGGAAGCCGTCGCTGCCAAAAACGGAGCTTGGGAGCCCATTTTCACTGGCAGAGCGCTCGGGCCACCACAGGCACCCTCAACACGAGTGACATTGAGCTGGCCACGCCCACCCTGGCCCCTGAAGTCAAATACAACCCTGATGCGGCCCTCAATGAAATCAAGTTTGACACCTCTGTTCTATACAGAAAAGCACCTTAATGTTTAGGAATTGCTGAGACACAAGAATCCTATCACTTTCAAAAACAGCAAAACTGTTTCTCAGTTGAAGACTACTTTCTGGGATCAACTTAGTATTATTTATTTATTTATTTATTTATTTAATTAATTAATTAATTAATTAAAATTAATATTCTCCTTCATAGGCAAGACGGTTCATTAATACATAGGATGGCTGTTGAACTAATAATTGAAAGGATATCAATAATAATAATTGAACTAATAATTGATAATTGATAAGTCTCCCTATCAATCGTTATTAGTTCAACTAATGTGAAGGATAGGACATTATTATAATTTTACAATACAAGCTAGTAAATCTAGCTTGTCCCAAGATTTCTAATTTGCTAAGTCAGTCATTTATGATCTTATACTCAGCCTAATGGTTCGCCCTTTTTTCATTTCTTTCATTATTTAAAAATACAGGACTACAAGTATTAAACTGGGCAAGGTCAGTTATATATGACCCTTTTTGGAGTGGCATCTTCTTTTCTATTTTAGTTCTCTTCTGGGAAAAGACAGAGTGCAAACTAGTGCGGCTAATATTTTTACCTCCTGAACTAGCAACCGTAGTTTGTCCCCCCTGAATGCTAAGTATAAATTGATACCAGAGGTGGGTTGCTCCCGGTTCGGTCCAGTTTTATAGAACCGGTAGTAAAACCAGCGGGAGGGTCTGCCCACCCACCATGACAACATCATGGGTGATCTGCACATGCATAGAAGCCCAAGCGCGCGCTCCCGCTGCAAACTGGTAGTAAAGGTAAATGGAATCCAACCCTGATTGACACCCTTCTAACACATCTAGTCTACAAATTCTATCCACACTAACTTTGAACCAAAGACATTTTGGCTGAAACATCTGGTTTAATTCAGGAGAGAATTGGTACACACACACACACACACACACTGCTTTTTGTAATCATGCCTAATTAAAAATATAGAAAAACGTGAATGTTTGCAAACCATTTTGGCTGATTCCCAACGGGTAGCACCTAAACTAAGTTATACTATAAATTGCCTCTTCCATTATCAAGAAAATGAGAAATATTCCACGTTAAAAATTTTAAGAAGCCAATCAGAGTTGCCCCTTGTACCACAATGCATTATAGCCTAATGTGTTATTTGAATTATGGAATTACCTTTTAGAAATGGAAAGATATCTTCTAGCCTCCTCCCTCCCTCCCTCCCTCCCTTCCTTCCTTCCTTCTTTCTTAATTTATATAGCCATCCTTCTCACCAAGGCAACTCTTGGCAGTATACAATAATAAATAAAAATATGAAAACAGCAAATACAAATATAAGAATTTATTTGTTTATTTAGTTATTTAGTTAGTTATTGCATTTGTACATTGAGAGCCGAGTCTACAGTGTTATTACGGAGTAGCTTGGCTGCCTAAGGTTACTAGTTCTTTTAATTCACAATCATGTGATATCCATGGTGATGGAATGGGAGGACTTGATACCACTAGCTCATCATGGCCAGCTGAGGGCAGTCTCCTCGCAACACTGAGTCCTCGCTGTCAACTCACTGCCATCTCTTTGCAGGACACCTTAACCCCGTAAATTCACTGAGGGGACGCCTTGCTGTGGGTGCTGGATGGAGTACTGGATGGGCAGGCGAGTGAGCAGGCTGTCAAAGGGGGGAGGGATGGCAAATGGGAAGCCCTGCAAGTTTTATTTTAAAGCTACATTGCGTAATGTTTGAGAGTGTCTTGCTCAGAAAAAAAAGGGCAGCTTTGAGAAGCAATGGGGTGGGGTGTCAGCTTTTTTAAAAACTAAAATGGCTTGTTCTGAGTTGCATTCAAATCCTTGCCCATCAAGCAGATTGCAAAGTTTGCAGCTGCATTTAGTTGCAGGCCTGATGTACTATGAAAATGGGACAGGAAAGTTTGGAGTCCAAACTGGGAAAAAAACAACTGTTCTCAGCATTACTTTTTTCACGGCATCAATGTCAGCTTTGGGAGGAACATTGCTGTGACTCTCCATCCAAACCCACTCTGCACATGACCAGAAACACCATGAAATCACCCACCCAGGTTTGGGCAGAAAGCACTCTGCACACATGACCTGAAACACCATGAAAGCAGGATTCAGCTCAAGACTGTTGTTTTCCATTCAGACCCACCCAGCTTCCAGGCACCAGAGTAAGATAGCCATTGCTTAGTTTGCCAGGTTGATATGCAGTTGGGTACCATCTGCACCTTGATGACGCCTCATCCCATGATGACAGGTGAGTTCACCAGTGATTGCAAGTAGATGTTATAAAGTAAAGGAGCAAGTACAAAACCCTGTGCCACCCCATATAGTAGGGATTAGGGGTGGGACTCTCCTTCCCAATCATCACTAACTTGAATTAGCACAGAAAGAAGGAAGTGAACCAGCACAACAGCATGCCACCTGTCCCCAGCTCTCTGAGCCAATTCAATTCATGATTGATGGTATTGAAAGCTGCTGAGAGGATAAATAGAGCAGTAATGGATTTACTCTCCCATCTGACCACACTAGAAGTTATCCATAAGCATGAACAATGCCATTTTTGTCCCACACCCAGGTCTGAATCCTGACTGAAAAGCAGTCCAGATAATCCACTTTCTCTAAGGTCCTTTGAAGTTTCTTTACCATCTTCCCTAAAAATAAAGGCTTCGTTTTAGACGAAAATTGTTCAAAATAAAGGGATGCAAAAAAAAAAAGAGAAAGAACTCACATCCATGACACCCCCAAGACTGTTTTAATACATCTGAAGGGGCATGGATCTAAAGAGCAGGTGACCATGCTCACAATCTTCAGGTCCAACAGGTTCTTGAGGGCCAGTATGGTGTATTGGTGAAGGCATCAGACTAGAAACCAGAAGACTAAAGTTTCTCCCACCTTAGTGGGAGAAAGCCAGCCAGCTAAAATTGGGCTGGTCCCTTTCTCTGAATTCTAGGACAGAGTTACTGGCAAACTACTTCTGAAATCTTGCCAAGAAAACCACAGGAACTTGTCCATACACTTGCCAAGGCTAAGCTAAAGACAAGAAAGGACAAGCAAACAAAAAATTGGTCAATGTAATGCCTGAAAAACGACACAGAACAAACACAAGCACAGATATAAAATGTCCATTCTTCAATGCTGCACTTTGGTGAAACTGAGAAGAAAAGAACCAAAGGGCAGGACAAGAAACAATGAATGGAAACTAACCAAGGAGAGAAGCAACCTGGAATAAGGAGAAACTTCCTAACAGTGAGAATAATTAACCAGTGGAACAGCTTGCCTTCAGAAGTTGTAGGTGCTTCATCACTGGAGGTTTTTAAGAAGAAATTGGATACTCACTTGTCTGAAATGGTATAGGTCTCCCAGTTCTATTCTGATTGAACTGCTGCTAAAATTCCTCCCTCTTAAAAATCATTTTGAAAGTTTCTTCTGTCCCCTGGTAAATGGCTATTCCAAGAGTCAGAGACTTACATGGGACAATATTAGTAGACTGTCAATCTCAGATCTGAGGCAATGGACAGCTCAATATTTCAATATTTTTCACAAGAAGTGATCTACAAAAGATTCTGAAGTACATCTCCAAGCATTTAACAGGAGTGCCCAAGATAATCACAATCCCAGGAAAAATATATTTATATTCCACTCAATGCTTTCTTGTATATGGAAAGAAAATGGTCCATAAAGTGGTTAAGTATCAACTTTTTAGAAATATAAAAAGTGTCATCTCTAAAACTCAAGCCTAGAGTCAAATAGGCAGCCAAGGTGATTTAATAAACATGTTTATTGGTTGAATAAACTTGGTTATTGGATTTTACTGTTATATTGCAAAGCTCCAGCCAATAACCTGACAAATTCAGCTTTAGCTGAAGTTTCCAGATACTTTTTTAGGAGCAGGTTTAGTGCTGAAGTAATATAAATTGGCCTGATTATGACATATAAATAACTGTGGCAACTTGTGCTTGGAATAGACTACACAACCTGATGCCTTCCAAAAACTTTGGATTCATAAGCCCCAGCCAGCATGTGAACAACTAGGGATTATGAGGTTCTAGTCCAATTCATCTGGATGACATCATGCTGCATACCCATAAATATATAATTTAAATTATTTTTCTTTTAGTTTGTAATATACTTTTTATAACTGACAAATTTCCACCACTATTAACCAATGTTCAGTTTTAGAAGAAAGGATATTGACACACAATTATTACAATTAGGATCCGTAGGAAACATTTTAACCTTATCCCTTTTTTAATGTATATAAAACTGTTTTATGATCCTTATGATCATCTGCATGGAAACCTGATTCCCATTACAGTGGTTTTCTAACAAATATGTCAAACAAAATATTGGAATAAACCCTAAAGCCAATGGCAGCATTAGTACAATAGCTTTCTTCCACTTAGTTTGTTCTTCTATAAGGTGGTAAGTTAACTGTGAAAAAGCACTGATCAGCTCTCTATCTCTGGCGTGATTGGAATCTTTTGTTTGTTCCATCTTCTTTCCCAGTAGCAAACAAGTGGCTGTATGGCAAAATGCCAAGAAGCCCGGTTTGTAAGTATAGTCCAGAGCGAACCAATGTCTGCAAAACCTTGTAAATGTGCTTTCTTGTTTCTCCTCTTTTCACTGCCCTCTCCTCCCATTCATTCTTTTCCTCCTTCCGCCCCCGGATTAGCAGTCAGCAACCCAGGTGGTATTCTGTCCAGAGAGAGCTCTTCAGCACCACAGCCTGAGAACAGCTCCTGCTTTCATCGACTCCAAACGTATTCTTGCCATCCGAACGTTAAAGGAACAGAAAGGGGGAGCGACAAGGAGACCCCTCCCAAAGGCGTGCGTCTCTCCTTACAAGACCCAATCCTTTCTTCAGCTTCTTCCGCGTTGAATTATAGACCAGAGAGACATTTCTCTTCCCGTGAGTTTTTTCGGTTCCACGTCTATTTAGGATCCCAAAAAGAGAGAAGGGAGGTGGCTGCTGGTTATTGTCAGATTAACAGCTGTTGCTGCTGACAAGTCTTTGAGACAGCCACATATGGAATGGGACACTGATGACTAAGCATCATCATTAAAAAAAATAAAAAAAGAAAAAGGAAATTACCCACCCCTTTTCCTCTGGTGTTTCTTTCAACTCTCCCCCTCCTGCCCTTGGTGAAATTGTATTGGTCAGGAGCTAAAGAAAATTAAGGGAGGGATATGGGTACAAGGGGGGAGTCTTTGCTCTCTTCACAGTTACCAAGCAGGAGAGTACAAGAGGCAAGGGCCTCTTAGCTAACTACCCCTTGGTTTCTCAGAGCAGAGCTCAAGCTTCTTCCACCCTTCTACTCAAAACCAGAGCATCTTACTGAAGAAAGCGGCATTTCTCATTCCCATTGGATGTGAACAAAAATTTGAAAATGCCTGTCAGGAGGGGGCACGTGGCCCCTCAGAACACCTATTTGGATACAATCATCAGGAAATTTGAAGGACAAAGTAAGTATAACATCTCTCTTGACTTTCATTCTCTGTGTTTGTTCTACTTGAAGGTCAGAACTAGCACTGTAAATGCTCTATTTTTTGCCTGTCAGCACTGTTGTGAAGTGTGCGTCTGGAAATGGAAAGCTTAGTGATGGGATATATTAAGAGTGTTGCTCAATTAGTTCTTGAAACTTTGTGAATGTCAAGTAGTTCGTTCCCTTCAGTATTACTAAAGTCATATCTATGTCCAGCAAATGTTAAAACTGTATGTGCGTTGATATGTAAAAATATGAAATTAATCTTACTAATATTAAGAGAATAATCACCAGATTTTATCAATCTTTGAATTTATCAACAAAATATAACTTTCATTAAAATAGCACTTTTTTATATAGCTTATTCACTGGGAACTTCTGAAATGAATATTATTTACAGAACAGAAATTCACTTGATACCATTCAAAATACCATGTTTTCCTTATTAAAAAATACTGTTGTTCTGTCTGTATGATGTATTTTGATAAACAGTGCAGCCCATATTTGTTTATTAAGTGGTAAGCATAACTGAAGTTATTTCCAGTCATTATGTATAAAATTGTAGCATAAATATGTTAAAGCCTTACAACACCGTAAAGCATCAACTATCTGAGCATTTTGTTTACATCATGTGTTAAAAAAAAATCAGTTTGTCCAGTTCCATGCATTTTTACTAAAAATGAATGTTTGTATGTACACACAAAAATACTTTAATATTCTAGATTATATCTAGTCACATTTAATAAATATGTACTGCAAATGCTGCTTTGCTAAAAGTGATAGGAAACATTCTTGCAAGCAGCAAAAGTAGCATACTCTGTAAATGTTAGTACACTTCACTCTTGCAGCATTGTCCACAAGGGTACCTAGAGAATAAAATAATCCAAATTCCAAAAAAATCTATATTGACATAACTGGATCTAATAGAGGAGCCAAACATACAGCCAACTTCTCAGTGAGCAGTGTCAGGCAAGCCACTATTTCATTATCAGCTTTGTAGCTTTAAAATGAGAACAACATAAAGTTAATTCACAGGAATATTGCAAATTTAACAAACTGCAGAATTATTCTGTCCATTTTATATACATACTGTATTTAAATAATATTTCTATTCATAGCGTCTCCAATTGGCATAGAAATAATTTCTGCACCCATTCTATGACAAAATAGTTGGCTGTCTGATAAAAGGCAATAGTTGTTGTTGCTTTAGATGAACATATAGATACTTAAACTACAGTGACACTAATAACAATCATGCTGATAGAATAAGTAGCTTCAGCACAAATTAGATCAATTGTGCATTTGTTTTCATTATGTCTGGAGCCTTACCCATGGACCAATGTTAGTTGAAC
Source organism: Ptyas mucosa (assembly GCA_012654045.1). NCBI lineage: Eukaryota > Metazoa > Chordata > Lepidosauria > Squamata > Colubridae > Ptyas > Ptyas mucosa. Next base: position 1,098,371 of record WNWU01013201.1, read on the forward strand.
TGAAAAAGCCAAAAGGGATGGACCTGATTAATGCCTGGATGGGACCTCAGCAGGAAACTCCAGGCAGTGTACTGCTGCCAAAGGAAATATGTAATTACCAGGAATCAAGTTCAAGGGAATCATTACTTTGTGTGACCATATTTATAATGTATTTTAACTTAAATAGCTTCTTCCATTTTTCTACTCAAAAAGCAAGAATAAAAAAGCTAAGCATATTTCAAATCTATGTGGCTTGCTCAAGGACATTATGCAATCTATTTTATACTTGTTTTAGAATAGTTTTTAAACAAGCTGTCTCTTTCACTATAGAGAAATTTTCCTTTGATATGTACTTATGTAAACCTTAACAGAGTAAGAATACTTGCGAATTTAAACAAAAAAGCCAGATTCCTTCTTTGAATTTTCATCCTTTTTCTAAAGAACTCAGTGTTCTTTAACCCATTACTTAAAGATAACTGGCTTTTGTTGACTAATATTGATGTGTATTTCAACAAGACATCTGTACTTTTATCCATTTGCATTGGGGGTTGAATTTAGAATAATATCATACATTAAGATTTAGTTTTTTTAATTTCATCTGGAAATTTGTATCCATTTAATTTTTTTACCAGCATCCCTTTTGGTTGATTAGACTCAATTATTTTATGCCACATCTGAAGATTCTTAGACTGCATCATGGAAATATCTTTGCACTGAGACAGCATTGAGGATGCTCTACAAGTTGGCAACTTATTTTATTTTACTTAGTAGTAGAAGTACTTGTAACAAAAAAAAAAGAGTATGTAATAGAACAGAGAAGAAAACAAATGTTTCCTAATAGAGATTAAGCAAGCCTACTTTGAGAGAAAAGTTAATAGGCAAAATCTTGCAAGGTAAAATGAAGATTTCTTCCCAATCCATACCCATTTAACCCTGAATATCTCCAACTCAGTCTTGGTGATTTAAAAGCAAATGTAGGTGGGTGATAAGTGGTATAATGCTTTAAAGAAAAGTGTTAAAGCACCCTGAAATGTTCCTAACAATCAGTCTCAGTTAGTAATCTAGCATATGTGTCTTGTATTAATTGAAGTTTTCAAACAGCTTTCAGGGACAGCCCTGCAGACAATGTTCTCTATCATCAAAATTGCTCTTTGTCCCAGATGGAATCACATCTGGAGATAAGGTCTCAAGTGGATCTCTGAATTCTTATCCAAATGGAGAAATGGATGGATAAGGTCTCAAATTGAGAATTTTTCAATGCTACTTTGGAATTCCATAACTCTGGATGACAAGTAGGGAATGGCTTCTTTGAGGACGCATTATTTTCACCCGGCCTGAAGGATATTGAATAATTTCTGCTTCATGGTCTGATGATAACAGAACTTTGGGAATTCCTAAATATAATTGTTTGTGAGGTTTTGACCAAGGGACTATCCACATATTGTTGGAAACACAGACTAATTACTTCAGCAAGTTTCAACCCCTTGAAAAGTTGTTTCACGCTCCCGCAGAAGCCAGGCAGTTTTAGATGAAAAATGGCAAGGTATGAGTAGTCTAACATCACTTTAGATCTACCAAATCAAAGAAATTCTTTGAAAAGTAGGAGTGGTTTTGATTTGATGAATATAAAGCTTCCGTAGAGGATTAAGGAATGCATTAAGAAGACATTAAGGAGGTAGATAAGAGAATAAAAAAATGGCATTGGAAAAGTAGAGTGGAAAAGAAAGAAAGGAAAGAAAGAAAGAAAGAAAGAAAGAAAGAAAGAAAGAAAGAAAGAAAGTTTAGTCCATCCCCAATAGAGTTGTTCTGGCCTCTTAAACAGAAAGCATGCTATAGATATTTGTTTTCCTTGAATAAATGTATAGGCATCAAGCACTTCGTAGTGGCAGAATCTTTATATAACGTGCCATTCCTGCTGCCAATCTCTCCACACAAAGCCATCCACTTTCCTACTCATCCATTCCGCTTTAAGCTCTAATTCACTGAAATATTGGAAAGCAATCTAATCCTCTCCTGGTGCCTTTGCCAGGATAATGTGGAGTTAGCCTAGCTAGTTTCTCTACAGCCGCATAATGGCAGAGAAATAACATATTGCAATTGCTCCAGAAAAAGGTAATGACACTCAAAATAGTGTGTTCAGAAAGCACGGCTGCCTCTATGAGAACAACAGGGGTGTTCCTGCAGACATTGAGGAGATGCATTTCTGGATGCTATGCTGGGCCAATACAGTGACACTTCTAGCTGCCTCTTCTTCAACATTTGCACCCAGTTATTTTTAAAATAGGCTTATTGAATAAACAACTCTAATGCAGAAAAACACATTTTTATTAAGTCCTATCTATCATCCATAAATCCTCTCTGTGGAGATTAAGAATCCATTCAGCAACAGGAAGTACAGCTAGAATTTCACGGGAATTCAAATATTTTAATTTTTTATTAACAGAATCTTTCTCTCCTCACTTATTTAATTCATGTTTTCAAGTATCTAGTGATCTAGTAGTTAAGACACCAGGCTAGAAACCTAGAGACCGGGAGCTCTAGTTTCATTTTAGCATAAACCGGTTGAGTGACTTTGGGCAAGTCACTCTCTCTTAGCCCAACTCACTTTCCAACAGAGTTGTTGTTATAGGCAAAACAGGAGTAAAAAGTAGCATTAGGAATGTTTGCCATCTTCAATTATTTATAAAAATAATAAAGATGGGATTAAAAAATTTAAATAAATGAAAATGATGGGCTATTTTTTGGATGTATTAAATTGGTTTCTTTTACATGCTTTTATTCTTGTTGCTCTGAGCCACCCCTAAGTATAAAAAAAGGATAGATAATCATATCAGTGTATTAATTAAATTAACTAATAAGATATACTAAAAAATACAGCATTTAGATTTCAGATAGAATAAAATAGAGCTGGAAGGGACCTTTCTAGTCCCTTGCTCAAGCAGGAGAACCTATACAAGTGATTGTCCAATCTCTTATTAAAATCAATGTAAGATTCTTAAGATTCTTAAGAATAAGATTCTTCTTAAGATCAATGTAAACTTTGCAAAGACAATCAAGAATTTCTAAGAATTCAATTAAAAGCATGTTGGATGTGCCACATAAGTGATCGATGTCCAAAATATCAAAATATTGGTACTACCATATTTTTCGAAATGCAAGATGCACTTTTCCCCACCTAAAAGAGGGTGAAAATTTGGGTACGTCTTATACATCAAATGTAGCCCGCCCACCCACCAGCCCCCACCCTTTTGGAGCTTTTGGAGGCTGCAAACGCCTCCAAAGGTCCATTTGAGAGGTTGCCTTTGCAAAGAGAAGTTCCTTTGCCAATGAAGTTTTTGGAGCTTTTGAAGGCTGAAAACATAGCCTCCCAAACACAGAGCCTCTTGAGCAGATTTTTTTTTCTTATTCTCCTCCCCCCAAAATAAGGTGTGTCTTATAGTCTGGAGCTGGTGCTGGAGAAGACTCCTGCGAGTCCCTTGGACTGCAAGGTGATCAAACCGGTCAGTCCTAGAGGAGATCAACCCTGACTGCTCTTTAGAAGGCCAGGTCCTGAAGATGAAACTCAAATACTTTGGCCAACTAATGAGAAGGAAGACCCACTGGCGAAGAGCCTAATGCTGGGAAAGATTGAGGGCAAAAGAAGAAGAGAACAGCAGAGAACGAGGTGGCTGGATGGAGTCACTGAAGCAGTAGGCGTGAACTTAAATGGACTCCAGAGGATGGTAGAGGACAGGAAGGCCTGGAGGAACGTTGTCCATGGGGTTGTGATGAGTCGGACACAACTTCGCAACTAACAACAACAAAAATACTCCAGAGCGTCTTATACTCCAAAAAATATGGTACTTCGTCATTTTAAAAAGTAAAATCGAGTTGTACTCAATCACCAATGTCATAGACATATTTTTGCAGTTTTCTTGGCAACAATATAGAATAGTAAATTTAAAAAAATATTCAATATAAAATATAAAATTATTTGTTGCAGTCTTCTTAAGGGATGCCTTTTAATTTCCTGCCCTATCCTACAGCTTTTTGTATCCTCTCCCTATTCAAAGATTAACTCTTCCTTTGAACTGCTCCTACTTTGCTTCTAAGCCAAACAAGCCCATCTAGTTATTGCCAAATAATTGTGCCACTGCTGGAAAAATGCTCCTGAGCTTCTATTGGCATTTTACAGCAATTTTTAGAGCAAGACCTTGAGTGAGAGAGACTTTTCTTCTTTTGCCAAAGATTCCCCTATGAATTGATTCCTGTTTCTGTATATATTTGGTGACAATCAGGGGAAGAAGAAAGCTGCTCCTGTTGCACAAAAAATTGCACAAATTGCTGCCACATCAGTCATTGTGAATGGTATCCCAGGTCTTTCCAAAGTTGAAAGAACACTTTCAGTCTGAAAATTGTACCAATCTGCTGTAAATATTTTAATTCTAATCATATTTAACAATAATTACTTCTTTTGGGTATAGTGAGCCTTGCTTTTTTGATTAAATGTTTTTTGAGAAAGCTAGCTAAATCTTGATAATGTGCCTAGTCCAAAGTAGTTCCCTTCAGTCACAATCTGTTCTGATCATATCTGAAAAAATGTATTTCTCTTGGGAAAATTGCAAGGATCATAATCACAGGCTTTCCAAAATAGAGAGATTTGAAAGCCTTATATATTCTGGGAACTGTCTACTTCTTAACTTAGAGAACATCAGAGTTAAGTTATGGGACTCTTTTCAGTGCCAGTGCTCAACTCTGGAATGTGTGAAGTGATCATAAAGAAGAGAATGACTCACAGCACAACAGGGACAGGCTACAGCGCCTTTTCCGCAGCACTGTGTTATCACGACCAGAATTCACACATGTGGGGGGAAAGGTTTCAAAGCAGAACCCATAAAATATTAGATGCCTGATTCAGAGTGAAGAAAGAAAGAAAGAAAGAAAGAAAGAAAGAAAGAAAGAAAGAAAGAAAGAGGGGGAGGGAGGGAGGGAGGGAGGGAAGGAAGGAAGGAAGGAAGGAAGGAAGGAAGGAAGGAAGGAAGGAAGGAAGGAAGGAAGGAAGAAAACATGTTTTGCGCAATTAAAAAAATCTAACACTGACTCAAATTATTATTTTCACTACTTCGGTAGTATTGCTATAGGAAAGGCAATTACTCTTACTCAACCTTGGATAGGGATGGAAGCAAAATATAATGAAAACTGGAAAAATTGCACTACAGATGGATGCAGTAATCTGAAATTAATTAAGGACTGTGCTAATAGCTACCTGTGCTGTATATCTTTCTATGACTATAAAAAATAGATGCTAATATAAAAGAGGTACTAAAGCTGAATACCATATTTTCATTCAGTTGACCTCAATAGGACATTTTCAAACACATCATTTAGCAATAGCAATGGTGCTTAGACTTAAATATCAGTCCACAGTGCTTTACAGTCCTCTCTAAGTGGTTTATAGAATCATCATATTACCCCCAACAATCTGAGTCCTCATTTTATTGACCTCAGAAGGATGGAAAGCTGAGTCTACCTTGAGCTAGTCAGGATCAAACTCCTGGCAGTAGGCAGAGCCAGCCTGCAAAACTGCATTCTAACCACTGCCCCACCACAGCTCTTCATAATAATTTACATATTATGCCAAGGTTTATGGCATATCCTTCCTCCAAAGAACTCAAGGTGCTTACTTTCTTTCTCCCATAGTAATAGCACTAGCAATAGCATTTAGACTTATATACCGCTTCACAGTGCTTTACAGCCCTCTCTAAGCAGTTTACAGGATCAGCATATTATCCCCAACAATCTGGCTCCTCATTTTACCTTAGAAGGATGGAAAATTGAGTCAACCTTGAGCCGGTGAGAATCAAATTCCTGGAGTGAGCAGTGAGTTAGTCTCCCTCCCATACAGGTAGTCCTTAATTTACCATTTGTCACTTAGTGACCATTCGAAGTTATGACAGACCTCCCTAGGAATATTTACAATCCAGTTCCAAAGTTATGAGAGCTGCCCTCTTTTGTGATAATTTAACCACATTTCAGGCAGTTGATATCCAGCCCACATTCACAGCTATTTGAGCATCCCACAGTCACATGAACATATTTACAATATTTTTGCCAAAACAGGCATTTGCTACCAGTTTTTGGCAAAACCAGCCCTTAACAAACAATTGATTTGCCTAATAATCGTGACATTTGGTTAACATCCACTAAACCAAGGGTCCGGTTGGTCATGTGATGAACTAAAAAAAATGTGGGATAGATAGCATCACCACCAGATAGATTTGTAACTGGCTGACAAACTGCACTCAACATGTAGTCCTTAATGGAACTACATCTACATGGAGGGAAGTAAGCAGCAGGGTACCACAAGGTTTGATTTTAGGCCCAGTACTCTTCAACATCTTCATAAATGATTTACATGAGGGAATAGAAGGGGAACTTATCAGATTTTCAGATGACACTAAACTGGCAGAAATAGTCCACACCCCAGAACATAGGCTCCAAATCCTGACAGACTTGAACATTGGGCCCTATCCAGTGGTGGAATTCAAATAATTTAACAACTGGTTCTCTGCCTTAATGATTTCTTCCAACAACCAGTTCACCAAACTGCTCAGAAAGTTAACAACCGGTTCTCCCGAAGTGGTGCAAACTGGCTGAATCCCACCACTGGCCCTATCTAACAAGATGAAATTTAATGTAGAGCAAAGTAAGGTGTTACATTTAGGCAAGAAAAACCAAATGTACAGGTACAGATTAAGTGAAACATAGCCCAGTAGCAGTAACTGTGAGAGGAATCTTGGAGTCCTAGTGGACAATCATTTAAATATGAGCTAGCAGTGTGCGGCAGCAGTCAAAAACGTCAATGCCATCCTAGGTTACAAAAAAGCCAATGCAATCCTAGGGAAATAATCAGGATCTCACGAAGTATTAGTACTACTTTATAAAGCCTTAATAAGATCACTAAGAATACTTAGAATACGTCATCCAGCTTTCGTCACCATATTATAAAAAAAATGTTGACACTCTAGAAATAGTGCAGAGAAGAGCAACAAAGATTATTAGGGGGCTAGAGGCTAAAACATATGAAAAACAATTGCAGGAATTGGGTATGTCTGGTGTAGTGAAAAGAACTATGGGTGGCATGATAGCTGTGTTTAAATATTTGAAGGGCTGCCACAAAGAAGAGGGAGGGTCGAGCTATTTTCCAAAGCACTAGAAGGCAAGACAAGAAACAATGTATGGAAACTAATCAAAGAGAGAAGCAATCTAGAACTAAGGAGAAATTTCCTAATAGTGAGAACAATTAACCAGCTTGACTTCAAAAGTTGTAAGTGCTCTATCACTGGAGGCATTTAAGAAGAGACTGGACATCCACTTGTCTGGAATGGCAGAGGATCTCTGGCTTGAGCAGGTTTTGGTTTAAAAGACATCCAAGGTCCCTTCCAACTCTGTTATTCTGTTCTGTTTTATAACTCTTATGACATACAACCATAATAGGTATGTTGCATTATGGTTGTAAGTTGAGGGCTATCTTTAGTTTTATCCTGAATTATAATAACATTGTTATCAGAACAATCTTATCAAACAGACTGTGATTGGGAAATAGCGGCGACTGGCCCACAAGGTCATCAGATCAACTCCATGCCAAAGGGGGGGGGGGGGAAGGAGCCTGTCAGATAGTTATGAATGGACCTAACTGGGTTAAAATAGAACTATTCATATCCTAGGGCAAGACCATTTTTTCCTGAGACTAAATAATTAAATTCACAAATTTACATCTACTGCATATAAATTTGGGAAAGTCAGAAATGATTCTTGGTTGCTGACCTCTATTTTCTCTTGTTTTTTTATTTTATTTTTCATGCATGATACTAAATTTATTCAATACAAGAAAGAGAGAAACAGAGCAAATTACCAGACTAGATTTTGCATATTGATAAAAACACTATTTCTGTTGAATACATTTTGCAAGTTCCAATGTGGTTTCAAATGAGACAAATTCAATCATCCCTTTCTAAGATTATTAGCTGTTATCCATTACAACCATTGACAACACTTGAAAAATGATGAACGTCTGTTTCATTTAAAATCAAGGGAATTACATTAATATTTTATAAAAGTCTTATATCAAGCATGACAGGTTCTCCCGAAAGTCTTAAAAAACTTTGAGAAGAAGATTTGAGATATGAATTTAACAAATCTAATTGCAAGTTTCTATGGTACCTAAATCTATGTCATCAGGCTCTACAAACCAAATCAACTATACATTAGAACAAAGTTTTTCCTGATTATCTTCATCTATATCAGAAATATTGATATTTTAAATATTTTTCTCATTAACATCATCTGTACACTCATCTCTTTCTATCCTTTTTATGTGTAAATATCCTTGGGTTTTTCTCTTTTCTTCTTGATGCTGTTGCTTCTGTTCTTGTTTATACAAAATTCATTTTAAAATTCTGTACATTTTTAGGGTTTTTCTTGATTATTTTCTTGCTCAATAACACAGCTATAAAAAAGAAAGAAATTGTAATTTATATCTGTATCTCCAAACTTAGTCAAACATACTAATTAATTAAACTAAACTGGGCATTATGTTTGGTTCATAAATATGTAGTCTTTAATATTAAGACTACATTTAATTATAACATACCAGATAATCCCGAAATAGAGCATTTTAATAGTACAGTATTTTAACAGTTTATGTAACAATCAATTATACCATAAACATCAAGCAGTATCTGGTAATAATAATTAGTTTTATACATCAATGTTATCGTACAAACATTATGGCAAAGTTACTAACACTTACTAACAGTAAGTTTTAATAAACATATATTCAACAGCTCTTACAAACAACACTTGTTTCAACCATTAGTCCTAACAGATAATCATATTTCTCAATTTGCATTCAATGAAATCAGTATGGGTTGAAGAAATCAAATTATTGAAATCCAAAATATTAGAATTTCAAAACCCCATCACACATCATTAACAGTAGAGACTTTGGGAAGCTGATCTTTGTTGAGATTACCTTAGTACCACCAAATGGGATAGAATTGATGATGCCATCGCTGGTTATTGGGGGTGAATCACTGGCCCTCACGGAAAGGGCTCGCAACTTGGGCGTCCTCCTGGACTCACGGCTGTCTTTAGAAGAGCATACGATGGCCGTGGCCAGGGGGGGCTTTCTATCAGGTTTGCCTGATACGCCAGTTGTGCCCCTTTCTAGATCGGGACTCCTTACGCACGGTCACTAAAGCACTCGTCACTTCTCGTCTGGACTATTGTAACACTCTCTACGTGGCACTCCCCTTGGGGTGCACCCGGAGGCTCCAACTGGTGCAGAATGTAGCCGCGCGGGGGATTATGGGAGCGATGGGGTGCTCCCATGAGATACCTCTCTTGCGCAAGCTGCATTGGCTTCCAGTAGACTTCCGGGTGCGCTTCAAGGTGCTGGTGACCACCTTTAAAGCACTCCATGGCTTTGGGCCGGGGTATTTATGGGATCGCCTTCTGCCACCAATCACCTCCCACCGGCCAGTTCGCTCCCACAGAGAGGGCCTCCTCAGGGTGCTGTCAGCCAGATAATGTCAGCTGGCGACCCCCAGAGGGAAAGCCTTCTCTGTGGTGGCACCTACCCTTTGGAACGACCTCCCCCCAGAGATACGAGTAATCCCAGACCTCCAGACTTTTCGTCGGGCCCTTAAAACTCATCTCTTTTGGTTAGCTGGGCTGGCCTGACCCCATGCTGGTTTTAAAGTTTTGTTATTGATTTTAATTCGAAATTGGGCCAAATTTATTTAAATCATTTTAATTATTTTTAACTTTTGTATACTGTGTTTTTAGTTGGCTGTTCACCACCCTGAGTCTGAAAGGAGAAGGTATAGAAATTTAAACAAATAAAATAAATAAATAAATAAATAAATAAATTTCTCACATGTTGATTTGTGTCTCTGGTGAGAAGATAAGATTTAATTAGTAATAAGAATACTACTTAATCTCTCTGTTCATAATCATTTTCATCAAAGCCAAAAAAAGATACACCAAAGTACAACGAATAAAAATAAAAATGTCAAAGATTGTAGAAAATAAGGAACATATCTTTAATAGAGATAGCTCTGTTGCCATGAAATAAGGGGCAAAACATTGTTTAAGTGAAGATATGCTTCCACCCTTCCACACAATGTTTGGAAGCAGCTAAGACAGATACTTTCTTAATTCACTGAACTATAAGAAGGAAGAGGAAGTACAATACAATCAGATTTATAAAATTCTATTATTACAGCCAGTCTCAATCTAGGTTTTTACTTTTCACAGGGTAAACAGAAAAGTTTGGGAGGAAGGCAAGAAAGATAATTGCTGAAAATAGGTCTTTGAAGAAGTCTTTTAGTCAATCATAACACAATGAAGACCGCCTTGCAACTGTTATAACATAATAGTTATACATCATGATAAATTGAAAATTTTCTTACCTTAAATCAAGTACTCTTTCTCCAAGAGAAGCTAGCTAAATGTGTTTGGAAAGGCCCATAGCTGATTTGTTTTTCACAAAATCGGCAAATTTATCATATCCTATCTATAAATTTCATATAATTTTTTTGTTTATAGGAAATCTGCTACAAATCTATTTTATTAAAATATTTGTCTACAATGTGGGCATAAACCCGGATGGCTAAAAGTCAAGTCTACAATAGTAGGGTTGCTTTTTAAAAACAATAAAGTAACTTGTTATATTCAGAATATCTCATCACAAACAAACATTCTGCTGTTTTTCAGCATATTTCCTATGCATCACATTGCTTTAATTTTTTGCTGTTTATTTTTTAAAAGACAAATTCCAGAGTTTTAAAAGACAAATTCCACCATGCTAAGACTCCTTTAACATTTTGCATGTACAATTTGCGTACAACCCTCCTTACTGTGCCTTTTTCTGGCCCATTTTTGTTACAAGTGAAAATACCTAACTATTAGTGTGTACATATATGAGATAACTCAGGGGTTAAATCTTGACTCACCCAATGTCCCTCCCACTAACTCCTCCTTACCTTTGCTTACCTTCCGTGTATATAAGTTGATGCCCTGACTGTAGTGCTTGCTTGGCTGATGATCTCCTGTAATGAAAAACATGTAAATAAATATTGTTGAACTACTAGGACTTGCATCCTGATTATTGGGCCTACTATAAAAGGAAAATAAGCAACAGATTGGTAGCAGAGGATGGTTGGAAAGCCCAACCAATCTAAAGATGCAAGAAACACCAAAACTAACTGAAGCAAAAAGAAGACCCATCACCAGATCGTTCAAAAAAGGAATGGCGGCTCAACTAATTCCTACAGAAACCACACAAAAAGAAAAGGCAGAAAAAGACGAGCAGTTCCTCAATACAGATATCCTGCCAGATATCAAGAAACAACCAACAGAAAATGAATGTACTCCCTCAGCATTCAAAAAGGGAGAGGACACAAAAAAGAAAATAATTGAATTGATAAAAGCAACTCCGAACGATTCAAATCTGTTCGTGAAACTCCGCAATCTCATAGAACACCATGGAGCAGCAACAGGTGAGGAGGAAGCCGAACACAGCCAAAATGAAGAAAACATGGTAGGAAAGTTAAACACTAACTTTATACCTACCGATGAAGCCGGCGATGATTTCGCGCCTTTTTCAGGGCGGCCATCTTGCATGACAAACTCATTAAAGATGGCCAACCAGCAACCAATGAGATTCCAAGATTCGAATCCCAAGGCGGGAAGCGGGACCTATGACAAAAACATCTATCTAACACCTGAAACGAACAAAAACCAACTATGGGATGACCCACCTAACCAGCCTTCCGTGCTGGAAATAGACAATGCCATGCAGGTGCTAACCGCGGCATTTGGAACAAAAATCAAACTACCGGGCCCACAACCGGACAATTCGGAGGGACCCACTAAACCTATCTATGACAAACACCATGCAGAGCCAAACTGCCTAAAAGAAGAGACTGTCACCCGCAAAAAGACATACAGGCCACTACCCGCTAAAGACAACTACCCGACATTCACACGAACAACTCAAGATCCAAAAATCAAAAGGTCATACTCACCAATCAGAAGACAGCACGCTGAATGATGCAGGTATCCCGATGGCGACGATCCAGATCGGGCCCCGTTCTCCAGCCGCATGGAAGAGCAGAGCCATCGGAACCTCCATGGTGACTTCGCGGACCATCGGAGCTGCGGAAATGTCCCAGCGATCCGAACGACCTCCCAGGCGACCATCGACTACCTGGGGCCTTCCAGAGTTGAGACGGAGGACCATCCAGCCCACTGGGGCCTTCTCCCGACAGCCGTGAGCACCAGATCTTTCCTCAGCGACTGCTGGAGAAAAATAAACTCCGAGCACGCGCAGAACACACCTACAAGAAAAAAAGAAGAGAACATAGAGACAAGTCAGTACAGATATACATAAAGCAACCCAATGACATATTGTGAGTATACTAAAGACCTAAACCATGGACAGCGACAGACAGTGAGTAGTTTTTCACACAACCCAGGGGCTCTTCCAGCAGATTTCATAAAATTAAAATTAGACGGGACAAATTTATTGGAATGGAATCAGCAGCTCCAAGTTATATACTTAAGAGAAAACATGTTATTTTTTATCAATGACCCTCCTAGCAAACCCTGGACTTTTGAACTGGACTGTCTACATCATAAGGCTTATTACATTATTATTGCCACCATATCACCTAGCATTTATCCCAGTACTGATCACAATTTAACTGTTTCTGAAATATTTCAAAAATTGTTTAATCTGTTTTACAGTAATCTGTTTTACAGTAAGAATGTAGCTACAACAACCAGGATTTCTAGGGAGTTTCACTCTGCTAGACTAAAAAGTGGAACTCCCATGAGTGAACATATTTTAAATTTAAATGCTACCAGAGCTGAACTTATCCAAAGAGGGGAAAATATTTCTGAAGGCAGCATGAAAAGTATAATAATCCACTCACTGGATTCTAGTTGGGACAATTACATAACTCTATTAGATAGTCTCAGTTTAGAACATCTCACACTAGAAACCCTCACAAACAAACTCATAGCAGAGGATAATCTGAAGAGGGAGCGTTTCTTATGCCACAAAGAAGGTAGAACCAAAAAGAAAGTAGAATTCCAAAGCAGAGATCGATATGCATCAGTGTCACACGTGCGATTCTAGGAACCATTATAAGAGAGACTGCCCTAAAAATACAGGTTATAGGGATCAATCATATCACAGGGAGAGGCCAGACAGAAAAACTAACTTCTCAGACAGACATTCACCGGATTATAGATATAAACGTAGGGAATCTCCTAATCCAAAGGATAGAAAAATATACAGGGACAATTCCAGGGATAGTAAATACGGATCATTATACGGACTAGGAGACAACAAACTCACACAAACAGAATTAAGTAATACATGGCTCGTTGACTCTGGAGCCATAAACCATACCACCCATGATAAGGAACTCCTCAATAATTTCACAGAAAAGAATTACCATGTCAAGGTGGCAAATCAAAACAAAGTTTTAGTGAAAGGAATAGGTAATATATACATTAAAGACATAGGAAAAATAGAGGGGGCATTGTTTATCCCTGAAATCCCACATAACATATTGACTACAAATTAAATTAAGTGAGGAAAATGGAATAGAAATCACATTCAGGAATGGAAGAGTACACATGTCAAAAAACAAAAGGAACATAGGTAAAATTATTACTAAAGGGGGATTAACATACCTACAACCAGAAGGTGATGGTTTAGTACCGTGATGGCGAACCTATGGCACAGGTGCCACAGGTGGCACGCGGAGCCATATTGGTGGGCACGCAAGTGTTGCCCTAGCTCAGCTCCAGCGCGCATGCGCACACCGGCCAACTGATTTTCAGGCCTTCCGGTCCCACCAGAAGTCGGGAAATTGGCTGTTTCCGGCCCCCAGAAGGCCTCTGGGGGGATGGGGAAGGCTGTTTTTGCCCTCCCCAGGCTCCTAGAAAGCCTCTGGAGCCTGGGGAGGGGGGAAACGGACCTACTGGGCCCACCGTGCCATCACGTGCCAAAAGCAGGGGGAGGTCTGGGGGGGTCACGAGCGCATGCACAGGAGGGCGGGGCGCATTGATTTATGGGTGTGGGCACAGGCACCTGCGACCCCCCATGCTCCCCCCACTTTTGGCACGTGATGACAAAAAGGTTAGCCATCACTGGTTTAGTATATGCATACACACAATTAGAAAACAAAAAATGTAAAACTGATATTCACAGGGAGAATGAGAATGACATGAGAGATGAACACACTAACGACTCCACTCTCAATGAGAAAATATCCAATGGTAAACCAATGCATGATGAATGCACTCATTTGCTCCATAGGAAACTGGGACATGCCAATTTCCCTGTTATTCAAAAAATATTAGAATGTTCTGATGATATAAAAGTAAAAAATTGTAAAAATTACTTAGAATGTTCTGTGTGCAAATCTTCAAAACTTAAAAACAAACCTAGGCCAAGAAAAGCCACATGCACCACACATTCAATTTTCCAACTGGTACACATGGACTTGGATGGCCCCAAAAAGTATAGAAAAAGATACTTTTTGACCATAGTAGATGACTTCAGCAGATATGGATTCGTGTACACACTCTATCATAAAAATGAAGTATTTAAAAAATTTAAGGAATTCCACAAAAGAGTAGAAACACAACATAATGTAAAAATCAAACAAATAATGACAGATAGGGGATCAGAATTTTTATCAAAATAATTCTCCAATTGGCTAAAGATGCAGGGAATACTACATTTTAAATCTTCTCCTTTTTCCGCATTCCAGAATGGGGTCGCATTTTCTGCAAAAATGTAACATGATGGAATCAAAACCATGTGAGACTCCCATGCAAACTGACTTTACAAGAAATATGAATAACGAGTATGAGCCATTTAAAAACAATACATTGTACAGATCTATCATTGGATCATTATTGTACATTTCCAACTGAACAGGCCAGACATTACTCTCGCTGTCAATCTACTGTCTAGACATGTAAGCAATCCAAATGCTTATCACTGGGAAGGGATAAAAAGGATCCTAAGATATCTAAAGTTCAGTACCGATGTTTGCTTGTACTTGGAACCAGTTCACTCAGAAAGACCTATTTTAACATGTTATGCTGATGCGGATTGGGCTGGGGACACAAAAAGTAGAAGAAGTACTTCTGGCTATGTCTTTCTCATAAACAACTGTCCAGTACACTGGTATACTGGTAAACAAAATTTGATCGCTACCTCCACAGCTGAAGCTGAATATATTTGTCTATCAAAAGCAGCCAACAATTTAACGTGGTTGGATTATCTATTGTCTAACATTTGCACTGAATCTTTTTATCCCATAACCATACATGAAGACAATAAAGCTGCTATAGACATCTCAACATCTGAAGCAATAGGTCAAAGACCGCGTCATATAGATATTAAATATAAACATGTAAGACAGTTACCTAATATAGGGTTTATTAAAGCTTTACATTGTGAAACAAATGAACAAGTTGCAGACATTTTGACAAAGCCTTTACCAACTAAACAACATGCTTATTTGACTTCTAAATTTAATGTGTGTATATAAAGGTCCAAAGAATTAATAACAGTTAGGCATTTTAGAGGGGGATTTGTTACAAGTGAAAATACCTAACTATTAGTGTGTACATATATGAGGTAACTCAGGGGTTAAATCTTGACTCACCCAATGTCCCTCCCACTAACTCTTCTTTACCTTTGCTCCGCCTTCCGTGTGTATAAGTTGATGCCCTGACTGTAGTGCTTGCTCGGCTGATGATCTCCTGTAATGGAAAACATGTAAATAAATATTGTTGAACTACTAGGACTTGCATCCTGATTATTGGGCCTACTATAAAAGGAAAATAAGCAACAATTTTGCTATTGTAGATTTTTAATTGACAAAGGGCAAAGGCTAGTGGCTTGAAAATATTCTTAATTATCTTGTACTTTTCCTTCTCTCTGTCCTTCTCCAACACTCACTCTCTATGAGAGGGGGGGGAGGGAGAACACCAACAAAATATGACCACATGCAATTTGAAAAAAGTATACGCCTCTTTTCCCTTTCTGGGAAATTACACCTTTAAAAATAAACACATTTCAATTCAACTAGGAACCCTGTTCTTTTGGACCTGTTCACAGAGAGAAAGCAGAGCCAGATATGGTAAAATAAAATGAAGTCCCTCAATTAGTCAATACCATATCTGAGCAGCTTAAAGTTCTTTTCTGCTATTTTAAGAAGCACAGAATAATTTGTTTCTATTCATCCTTTTTATATTGTTCATAATTGTACAGGTCTCTATCGTGCACCCATCAAAGTTCTGCTTAATAGCTTGTTCACAGAACACTCAGTAGATTTCCTCCCCGCTCCCTTTCTTTGTGTTTAACATTAATCATTAGTGTTCTCAATATAACCATTAAACACTGTATTTGAGCAGCCACAGTGGTCATCCTTCAATTATTGATGTTCTTGTCTTTTAAGGAGAGTCCATACATACCTTAATACTATCTTGATTAGATCAGTGAAGGAAACAAGTAGACATTTTAGAACTACAAATCCTAACCAGAAAAGCACAGGTGTCCTCATAGGTATTATAGTAATCTGGCAGCAGATGAGAGTCATGACTACAATGTAAAAGTTGAAGAATATCATTTCTTCAGCAGATCCAATAAAAAAGGTAGTAAAGTGACACTGTATAGAAAGAAGTTGTAGCTTTGGAGGCACTCATATTTTGAATATGGAAGTTCCTATAGCATCTGGGCGAGATATAAAGGAGTTAGAAGCAAAAAAGACACTGTTATGGAATTTGATTATAGACCACTTACTCTGGTGAAGGATGTTGATAACATATGGAAGAGTCCCGTTAATTTCTGACCTCTTTTGCTGACAATTTCATTTTCCCAATGATGGAAAAAGAATCAATGTGGTCAGCTCTTCTGGTCCTAGCACTGACAAATAAAGCAGAATTGATGGATGAACTCAAAGTGTGAAGCATGTTAGACAAAACAGATTATGTTATGTCGGAGTTCAAAATAACAAGGACAGGAAAAGATTTCTAAAAGACAGATTTTAGCAAAATAGGACAAAACGTAGGTAGCCTACGCTGCCTTGACATTTTAAAGAATAAACAAGTCAAAGAGGGATGAAAGCCTATGAAAAGTGCAATACTAGATGCAAAAGATACAAGAGATTTTCATGAAGAAAGAGAAATACGGATAAGAGGCCTATTGATGAACAGCAAGCACACTGACACAAATTGAGAAGTAAAAGGAGATGTACAGGAAATGGAAGCAGAGGCTAATAACTAAGGACACTTACAAACTATTAATTCAAACCTGTAGGGGTAGAATTCAAAAGGCTGAAGCCCAGAGTTTTGTATCTGATAGAAAAGCATAATTTAATAAGGATTGTCCAAAATAAAGGAAAAACCAAGAAGGCTGTTAATTTATTCAGACAAGAAGGTAGGGAAGTAATAATGAGGAGCTATGGGAAAATAGAGCAGTTTAATACCTTCTTTGTATCTATCTTTTTTCTGAAGATGGAGCCAATTGGCTCCATCAAAAAAGTGTTTAAGGAAAGTATGCAGCATGGGGGGGGGGGGGGGAAATCACAATTTATCACAACAAGTCAGTTCAGAATAAACTTATTTTATTACAAAATGATTAGTTTGGGAAACCACAAGGCAACACATTACATTACATATAATGTAATGTATAATATACCAAGTTTCAGGAAGGTGACATAGCCTCTCATTATACCAAGTTGTTTAGATCTACTGTAAGCAAGGTGTCATTAAAAACACTTCTAAATAAATCAATAGATTAGTTTGTGAGTACAATGGCTAAAAGTAGGTCATGTCTATTATGGTCTGGAGCAGGGGTGGAGAACTATGGCCCTTTTATGACCTGCGTACTTCAATTCCCTGAGCCAGCATAATATGCAATCTATGGATCTGCAACCAGGTGAACAACTACATGCAAGGTCCTTGTAAATAGTACTGTCCTGCCCTGGAGAGAAGCATCAAGTAGAATCCTGAAATAGCATTAAAAATAAGAAAAGTCATTACAATGACCTGAGCTATTATGTCTGGAACAGTTTTCTTAGAAGTGGTAGACTGCCCCTTGTTTAATATTATCAAATTATCTGTTGAAAAAAGGTTGGTAGCTTCCTATTTTGAACAGGGGATTGGATGACTTAGATTCTCCAAGTCAGTAGATAGGATGACTTAGATTCTCCAAGTCAGTGGATAGCATATGGACAATTAACTGAAGCATACAAAGACAATTAAATTATAAAGTGGAGAAACTGCTATTTTGAGGGAATGTATTAAAGAGCAAGATTGCTCTTCTGGAAATCCTAACTTTATCACTACAAACTATTGAATAACTGAAGTAAAATTAACAAGTAAGAGTAGCCATTGCTGAACCTAACAGTATCCATTTTTATAGGGGATCCACCAGTTCATTTCCAAATGTCCATGCATGGACTTCCATTTCTTACCACAACAAATTTTAACTATTTCCACCTTGAACATGAGGGTTCCATTTAGTTACCATTACTTCCAGGTGGAGATATGCCTATCCCTCAAGAATATATGACTGTTTAAGGTCAACTAAAATAACAGCCCTTTCTATATCTTGCAATTGTAAATCTCTATGCTATGTAAACTCTTTTAATTTGGATTGAGCCAGTTCTAGTACTCTAGTAGAGAAGCAAAAAGAAATATAGGTAGTCCTTGACTTACAACCACAATTGAGCCAAATTTTTCTGTTGCTAAGTGAGACATTTTAAAAATGAATTTTGCTCCATTTTACAACATTTCTTACCACAGTTGTCAAGTGAATCATTGCAGTTGTTAAGTTAGTAAGAGGTTGTCAAATGAATCTGGCTTCCCCACTGACTTTGTCAGAAGTTCACAAAACTTCCAGGACACTGCAATGGTCATAAATAATTGCCAAACATCTGAATTTTATCACAAGATTATGGGAATGTTGCAACATTCATAAGTATGAAAAACAGTCATAAGTCACTTTTTTCAGTGCCATTGTAACTTTCAACAATCACTACACAAACTGTTTCAAGGACTATACCTGTACATTCTTATGTTCTGCAATACATTCTTCAAAGTCCCACAAACACAAATTGTTTACCATTCAGAGCGTTTGAATATTGATCAGGGATCATGGGAACACAAATGACCATTTCTGTATGAATCCTAAGAAAAGAAGTTTTGTAATATTGCTAAAACCCACCACAACTTTTGTAATATTGCTAAAACCCACCACAACTTTTGTAATATTGCTAAAACCCACCACACACCAGCTACCAGTTCAAGATTAGACAACAAAGATGTTCCCATATTTTTCATCAATTAACCTGAAATAGACATGAATTTAACTGCTCTTTTTAAAGAATTGCATTAAATTATTTACGTTTTCTTACTTTGAGATAAGTGTAATAATGTACTTTTGTTAAAGATTAGCAATTTTCCATGTGCTTTTATAAAAAAATTGTTTTATATGCCATTGAGGCTTGGTGACCTGTGGTTTTATAATTTGGCATTGAGGGCTACAGCTTTCTCTTTCACCACCTATTTTGAGTCAGTTATTCTACCAATTTCCCACAAATAAAAAATAGAAACCAATCTAAAATCTTCTATTGTGAACACACAGATTTTTAAAAAGCTTTTCTACAGCCTTTATGTCTTCAGTAAATTTTGAGTTGCTCAGTGACCTTTCTGCTGGTTTTGATCTTTGTTATATATGTAATTATTTTTAACTATTATCTTAGTACCCTGTTTTCCCCAAAATAAGACACCCCCTGATAATAAATCCAATTGAGCTTTTGAGCGCATGGCAGTAAGGCCAAGTGATTATTTCAGGATTCAAAAAAATATAAGACAGGGTCTTCTTTTTGGGGAAACACAGTAATTACCTTAGTGCAGGGGTGTCAAACTCAAGGCCTGGGGGCCGGATCTGGCCTGCAGGGTGGTTAGATCTGGCCCACGGGGCCACCCTAGAGACAGCAAAGGACTGGCCCGCGGTGCCTCTGCCAGCAAAAATGGAAGTTTTCAGGCTCTGTTTTTAGCCATGACAGCCTCCTGCCGCCCTCTGCCAGTGAAAATGGAGCTTGGGGGGCTGCCCACAGGCCCCCAAGCTCCAGTTTCACTGGCAGAGGGTGGCAGGAGGCCATTGTGGCTGAAAACAGAGCTCAGGAGCCCAATTTCACTGGCAGAGTAATCGGGCCATCACAGATGCCCCTGACACGAGTGACATCAAGCTGGCCATGCCCACCCCAGCCATGCCTGCCCCCAAGGTCAAACACACTCTGATGCAGCCCTCAATGAAATCAAGTTTGACATCCCACCTTAATCTTTTAATAGTGATGATATTGATTATCTCAATTATTCTTACATATTTTAACATGACAAATATTGCAATGAACAATTTAATAAACTTATCTTTCCATTATGCTGATGCTAACTATGAATTATACATATTATAGTACAGTATCAGATGCAGGAGTGGGTTCTACTTACCTTTACTACCGGTTTGCAACGGGTAGTAGCTTTCTCCATGTGTAGAAGCTTCCTGATGACATCAGGATCGGTGGGTGGAGCCTCCCGCTGGTTTTACTACCGGTTCTGTAAAACCGGTCCAAACCAAGGGCAACCCACCACTGATCTGATGGATGCTCTGGTTTGAGGGAAGTTCCTTTTAAGAACTAATAAAAATGGACATACAGATAGTCCTTGACTTAACAATCACAAATGAGCCTGGAATTTTAGTTGTAAATTGTTGCAGTCTTAAGTTGGGTTACCGTGTGACCTGATTCAATTTTACTGATTAAGTAAGTCACTATAAGAATCACAGTCATAAATGCAAATCTATGCAAATCCATCCATAAGCCTAATAAGTGTTTTTTTGTCACATTATAAATCACAAACAGGTGACTACAGGCCACTGAAACCAATCATAAATGCAGACTAGTTGCCCAAGTGCCTGAAATGTGGCCATGTGACTGCAGGAAAAGCATAGCAATCATAACTTCCAGGATGGGTCATAAGTAACTTATTTTTTCTGTCATAACTTCAAACAGTCATTATGTAACCAGTCGTAAATCAAGGATTACCTGTACATCAGAGACAGGCTTATTTTTTTTTAGTTGTTCATCACTGAGGGCAATTTTGCATTGCAGACTAAGCTGCTCGTCTCCCATGATGCTCCCAGCTGTTTCTTAAATCAACCTCAGAAATCCTGGATTGCAGGGGATTAGCAATGGGGTTTGTTCAGTATGGACTGTATCCAGTACAAGATCCAGGCGATTGTTTCTCTGCTGCTTGCCCTTCCCACCATGTAGGAAAGGGAAGCCTCAGTGTTCACTGGTTTTCCGGGGCCTCCTTGTATTTTCCTTTTAGGGGATTTTATCTCTTTATTAGTCCTTGCACCTTTCCTTGGCCTTCTCTGATGTTTGCACATATAGATGCCTTCTCGTCCCCCTTCCCACATTATCTCATTTGACTCTAAGCCTGACTTTTTCTTTCTCCCTTTATAAAACCATTCCTGTTTTAATGCTATAGTAATTAAAGCAACAGGGACAAGTTGTTCTTTCATTATAAAATCATCCTTACGTAAATAGAAACTCTGTAGCATCATCAGCTTCATAGGAACAAAAAAGCCATATTCCTATTTGCAACATAAATATACATGTTGTAAAAGTAAGGGAAGAAGAACTTCGTAGTCCTCCATTTATGATCCCAATTGAGCCCAACATTTCTATTGCTAAGAGAGGCAGCTGTTAAATGAGTTATGCCCAATTTTACAGCATTTCTTGCTATAGTTGCTAAGTGAATCACTACAGTTGTTAAATTAGTAAAAGGCTGCAAAGAGAATCTGGCTTCCTCACTGACTTTGCTTGTCAGAAGGTTGCAGAAGATAATCACAGGACCCTGAGACATTGCAACCGTCATAAATATGAGTCAGTTGCCACGAGTCTGAATTTTGATCACCATGGGGATGCTGCAGCTGTCATAAGTGTGAAAAATGGTCTTGTCACTTTTTCAGTGCCGTAGTAACTTTGAAAGGTCACTAAACAAAAGCTTGTAAGTCAAGGACCACCTGTACTGAGTGCAGGAGACAGGAAAGCAAGGGGAGTGTATTACTTCATCCATCCTGGTTAGAAATTGAATGCATGTCCAGTCTGAGGTATTAGAATTTGGAAGGAGCACGAGTCTCTCTAGCGGTGAGGACAGCACAGTGATTTAACAGGCCGTTGATGGCTCAATCACATCCTGATTAAAAATGTAGAGAACATAGTAGAGAACATAGTTCAAAATGGCTGCACAGGGCATCACCAGTCACTGGGAGGGGAGGGTCGTGCAGCCAATCAGAATTGAGGCTAGCCCATAAGAAGAGACCATTAGAAAGGCTTAAGAGGGCTCAAGTTAGAAAACAACCATTTTAAATCAAGCTTTCAAAACACAGTGCATGGGCAGTGGGCTGGGAGAGGAAAGAGGACAGCACCATCGATTTCTGCATTCCTGCAAGCAATGGAGATCCATACTATCAATGGGACAAGCAGAAAGTGTCACTCTGCCACCTCTGTGCTTCTTTTTCCTTGTCTCATCTGAACATAATATTCATATAGTACTTTGTTAGGCATGGCTAGATGTTTGAGGGGTTTGGATGCAACTTTCTACAGTACCCATGATTAGGGATTTCAAAGAAACATGGTCCTGCTGGGAGCAAATCTACTTCTTGCAGCAACAGTATTATTGACCTTCTTTCAAAAAACAAGAACGAAGAACAAATGTGATGAGGACAGAAATCTGTTCCCTCCTTCTCATAACAAGTGAATCACTCCACTCATCTGTACCTGTAATCTAGCCCTCAGCACAGACTCCAATGCTAAATTCTCATTCTCTGGTCACTGAGGCTTTCAAAAACTAAGATTTGTATATAATTGGCTGTGACTGTAATGTTGGTAAGTCAAGAGGAGGTACAGAGGAACTTCCTTAGCAATCTGATGTGAATGGAGGAGTGAGTTACATTTATTTATTTGTATCCCACCTTTATTAGTTCTACAAATAATTCAAGGTAGCGAACACATCCAATACAATTTTGTCCTCCTATTTTCCCCACAACAACAACAACCTTGTATTGTGATTGGGCTAAGAGCAAGTGACTGGCCCAAAGTCACCCAGCTGGTTTTCAAGAGTAAGACAGAACTTGAACTCACGATCTCCCACTTTCTAGTCTGGTGTTTTAATCATTAGATCAAACTGGCTAAAATATCAAGCATATTACAATGCAACAGACTCCAATATATTCAGGTAAGAAAGTGGAGAGGGAACAGATTTTTTTTTTTTAAACATTGGAATGGTCAGAGGACAAGGCATAGAAGTAAACCACCACATGTATTAAATCAATCAGGAAGATAAGTAAAAAGCATTAAAAATAAATAAATACAAATCTGCTTAGGGAAAACAAATTAACAAGACTGCTGTACAATTAATGGTCCCTCAGTAATAGAGATTGCTAGTAATTTGGCTATCTTTTTGGTTATATTTATTGAGCTGTCTGCTAAATGGAAGCAAGTGTTCTGCTCAGCCAATCTTGCATGACCATGAGTCAGAAAAGAGTTATTAATTCAATGGCCTTGTCCTATAAAAACAGCATTACTAAAAGACATGTAAAACAATTTATGTGTCCTCCAGAGGCATGGGCAAAGACATTCTTGAACTGGAACATTGTGAAATCTTCTGGCCTTATATCAGGCCAAGGTAAAAGTTGCCCTGTGAAATGGACAAAGGATGTTTGCTAAGCATATTACATGAGAAGGTAATATCCTAAAGACAGCCTACCAAGGTATAGCATGGCATACCAAGTAGGGGCAAGTCCTGCTGAATACCTATATCAAGGGGCCTTTACAGTGATCATTTTGTGAATCACCATGATTGTTACATGAATTACATAGTTGTTAAGTGAATCCAGCTTCCCCAATGGGCTTGTTTTGCCAAAAATTAGCAAAAAAAAAAAGATTACAACTCATATTGTAAGTAACTTTTTCCAAGGCTGGTGTAACTTTGAACTCTCTTTAAACAAGTAGAGGACTATATGTAATAAATATAATATGATAATAAATAAAAGGAACAATGATGGCAATCAGTTCAATACTATTCTGTCATAAGTACTCAAAAAAAAAATACAAACACAAAATCAAGCAAACTAAGAAAATAGGCCATGGTCAAAACATTGCAAACAATAATGCTGTATTTAATTTCTAATCAATTTTACAATATTTTGGAGGGGAATTACATAACATTTAAGATAAGGTAGAGAAAGGGCAAATTTGTTTAATTGTTTCAAACTACAATTGCAATCTGGTTCTACATTGAAACTATAGTTTCCTGATGTTGTCATGCTATATCCAAATTAAGAATATACTCAGCAATTTACAGTATATAAAAATGAAACATGTATATAATGTGTACATTAAGTGAAATATATATGGATATGTTTGTAAATTTTTATGTGAATTTATTTTTTAAAAAATCCATTTCTACTTTGACCTTATTGCTGAGTTAAGACTTTGAATATTGGATCAGCATGTAAGGGAAAATTAATCCATGGACTAAGCTTCCGAAGTAATTGACACAATTCAGGCTTGAGTGTTTTTTTAAACGAGGAATGCAAATCTTAAATTTTAAAAAAGAAGTTGGACTTATCTAAAAAAAGAGAAAGAAATGGCAACAAAATTCTCAGAAGGTAATTTTTAGTAATACGGTGAGACGAGTGAAGAAACACATTAGTATATGCACCTTCCATTAACACCTTACGATCATACTTGTCTTACCTGTCCAATAACATTGGTCCATTCTACATAGCGGGTATATAGAAAGGTACTGCTTTTTATATATCAGGTTCTCATTGTTCCAGGAAGAGGGTTGATGTAAATTGCTATTTGTTCCCTCCAATCATTTTATTCTGATTTGGTTAACAGTTTAATGGTAATCCTTGGCATTTTCTCCCATTTTCCTCCTAAGATCGCAAGTTTATTATTGCCAATGCCCAGATGGAGAATTATGCTATCATTTACTGCAATGATGGTTTCTGTGAGATGTTTGGCTACTCTCGGGTAGAAGTTATGCAACGGCCTTGCACCTGCAATTTCCTCACTGGGCCTGACACCACACCCAACTCCATTGCCCAGCTGGGACAAGCATTGCTTGGAACTGAGGAATGTAAACTGGAGATCCTCTACTACAGGAAAGACAGTAAGCATTCGTAACGTTTCTTTATTTCCTCGTCCCAGGTACTGGCCATTTTCTTTTTTATGATTCAAGGGTTTTTTTGACAGCATTATATGGTCTGTACAGGACTGCAATATTAAAAAAAAAAACAAAAAAAAAAAACAATACCACTACATAAATATCTAATGAACACAGAGTGCAGATATTACTGTATAAAATAAATATGGCTTGAAAACCAGTATTGAAAATTCAAAATGAAGATGGCTACTTTACAGAGATCTCTAAACTATGGCAAATAGCAATGCACTGATTTTACTATGCAGTTATGTCTGTTTTTAATAACTTAAATAGCCTCCTACTCTTTTTAAGCTAAGAGAAAATGTGTAGTCTAAAATCAGAAGATGAAAAAACAAAAACCTTTGCAAATGAATCAACTTTGTCCATATTTAGGTACAATAATATTATCAATCCTGACGAGTCACTTGACTTCTAGCTTAATTCCACAGAGTTATTTTAAAAGTTCCTGTCTCCTGACCATAGTAATAAACCTAATATTTTGCAGAGATGACTAATTTGCAACTTACCTAGTTCCTCCCCCATTATTGCTGAACAGTACATAAAACACAGAACATAGAATCTTAGGACTAAAATGGACCTCAGAAGTCTTCTAGCACAACCCATTGGTCAAGGAAGGAGACCTATACTATTAGTTTACTTTACTTTATTGTTATTGTTAATAACTTTATTGTTATTATTGTCATTGCACCTCGTACAATGAAATTAAATGCCATCTTCAGTGTACATCTCATACATAAGAAAACTATAAAAAAATAAAACAAAAACACACATCCTTCACATTCTATACAATTGAATTGAAAACCCCTGATACTGCATTAATATTACACTATACAGTAGAGTTCAATTTAGTTACTGCGCTGGGATTAAAGCTGTTTTCAGTTATTTGTCCTTGTTTTTATTATCCTGTACCATCTGCCAGATGGTAATAGTTCAAAAAAAAGGGGCCCCAGGATGAGATGGCTCTTTAAGAATGTTTTGAACTTTCTTAAAGCAGCGGGAGCTATAAAGCTCTTCCAAGGAGGGAAGATGGCAACCAATGATCCTCTGGGCAATGATGTTAACCCTCTGGAGCGCTGTCCTATCTGCCACTGTGCAATTAGCAAACCATACACAGGTGCAGTAAGTTAAAATACTCTCTATAGTACAGCGGTAGAAGCAGTGGTGGGATTCAAGTAATTTAACAACCGGTTCTCTGCCCTAATTTATTTATTTATTTATTTATTTTTCTTATACTTATATGCCGCCCTTCTCCTGAAGGACTCGGGGCAGCTACAAAAATTAAAATGATGAAAACAATAAAAAATAATTACTAAAATAATCAATTAAAATCTCCCAAAAATTAAAAATCGCCCATCAGATCAGCAAATTTGTTGGAAAAGCCATGTCTTCAGGCCAGGCAGAAAGAGCGGAGGTCGGGGGCCATCCAGAGCCCTGTGGGTAACCCATTCCAAAGGGTCGGCGCACCCATAGAGAACACCCTTATCTGGACGCCACCAGCCAACACTGTCTGACCAATGGCACCCGGAGGAGGGCAGTCCTATGTGAGCGCACAGGGCGGTGGGAGGTGGGCAGAAGGTGGTCCTGCAAGTACCCTGGGCCCATGCCATGTAGGGCTTTATAGGTAAGTACCAGCACCTTGAAGCGGATCCGAAGGACCACTGGTAACCAGTGCAGTTTGTGCAGGAGAGGTGATTTCTAATGATTTCTTCCAACAACCAGTTTGCCAAACTACTCAGAAAGTTAACAACTGGTTCTCCTGAAGTGGTGTGAATTGGCTGAATCCCACCACTAGGTAGAAAATCACTAGCAATTTTTCATTCAGTTGTTGTTTCCTGAGAAATCTCAGGTAGTATAATCTCTGCTGGGCCTTTTTGACCAGTGCTGCAATGTGAGCACCCAAAAGATAGTTGTCCAATCTCTTTTTAAAAAATAGAGAATCCACAATTTCTGGAGGCAAGCCATTCCACTGATTAATTATTCTTACCAACAGGGAATTCCATCTTAATTCTAGATTGGACTCTTTGATAAGCTTCCATCTGTTACTTTTTGATTTGTCCTCAGTACTTTGGAGAATAGTTCGATAGTTTTACATGATCTTGAAACTATCCCTCTATTGATGCAACCTTAGGATTGCATTAGCTTTTTTGGAAGCTGCAATGTATTGCTGGCTCATACCTAAGTGGAGGTCTACCAAGGCATCTGATCTGTCTTACAATTATTACTATTGAGCCAGTTACTACTTATTTTATATCTGTGCATTTTTTTTTTCCTTTTTGTTGTGTAGGACCTTTTCTCACCACTGAATTTTATTTCACTGGATGGGACCCAGTATTCAAATCTGTCAAGATCTTCTCAATCTTGAGTCTATCACCTATTTCCCCCAACTTGGAGTCATCTGAAAATTTGATGAATTCTTCTTCTATCCCCCTCATCTAGCTCATTTATGAAGATGTTGAAGACTACTGGGTCTAAGACAGAACTTTGAAGTACCCATTGCATATTTACCTCTGTATAGATATAGTTTATTGAAGACTACCCACTGGTTGGTCAGCCAGTTGTGAATCCATCTGGTGGTGGTTCCACATTGTTCTATCTTACTCAAAAATAGGCAATGGTCTACTTTGTGGAATGCTTTACTGAGGTCTAAGTAAATTATATCCCTTTCCCCCCCCTGATATACATCAATATCATTATATGAACAGTGAGGCATCTGGCTATCATTCATTTAAATACAAATAATAATATAATATTAATAATATTTGTTACATCAATCATGCTTATGTAATTGTGGTATTTTTATACATATTTGTATTAGAGTGCATTCCTTCATTGTTTAGTTGTTCAGTATTTTTGTGCACCATTCTAATAACAGTCACAATATTATTTATACCATCTTTCAACATTTAATCTTTACATCTAGCTATTACTTTTAGTATATTATATAAAAAAATATATATAATAATATTCCCCCTTTATCTTGTTTCTACCTCTATTCTAGCTCTCAATAAAGCCAATCTTATATTAAACAGCATTCCCTTTCTAACCATCATCTCTTGCCCGCTTTAATATTTCAATTCTTATTCATTTTTTGACTTGCCTCCCAAACTCCTCCCTGGGGTTTTGTCTCTGTCTACATCTTTCCTATTTAACCAAAACATTTCTTCAATTTTATCTTTTGCTGCCATATTTCTGGAGGATCTGCCAAAGCCCCTATCTTCTCTTCAAAAATATCTTTCTTTTTATCCAATCCCATTTTTTATCTCTTAATATATATTGTCCCTTATTTGATTCATAAGTCTTTATTATCTTCTCCTTCTCTTATTTTATTTGTTGATTTATCTGTTCTGTCTTTTCCTCTGGTCTTTCTATTATCTCCTCTATTCCCTGTGTTTTATTATCTTTATTTATTGTCCCTTGTGGAACATTTCTGATTTACCAACAATGGCATGCATTAAGTCTTTTATCTCCCTGTGGTTCTTTATCAACATATCATAAGTACTTTGGAGAATCAACACCATTTCTTTTTGAAATCCACTCATCTTCCCCTGATGCAACATCTTGTCTTATTTTGATAGGTCCAAATATTGCTCAATAGCCTTTCAGTAGTTTGTTACCACCCCAAAGTCTCAATTGTCTATGACCTCAGAAATCCAGTTTACAAACCGTTTGCTAAATCCTAATGTTGCTCCTCGGGGGAATGTAATAGTTATAGTTCTTTGTGTCCCAAAATTAGTCAATTAGTTCCATTTAGGTAATCCAGAAAGATTTCCAAATGTCTCCTTAAGTCCACTCTGTAAATTCAGTCATAGTTCCTGGCATTTAAAAGTCACATTCTTTAGAAGTCTTCCATAATCTCACAGTTAAATCTCCAACAACCATGAAGTAGACAGATATAGAACAATAGACTGCACAGCAGTCCTCCAGGTGTTATTTATTTCCACTTTTTTTTCATTTTATCAGTACTTCCCAAGGTTGTAGTAGTTTAGTGTATATTCCATTCACCAGTAGATGGCTCCTTCAGCTTAAATTTCAATGCACAAAATCTAACAAATATTTATTTCATTTTTTTTGCAAATAGTCAATATTCAGATAAATAATTCCAGCATTTTAAAATGCCTTACCAAAATACTGCCAATAAAGTTTAAAAATCCAATCTTTCTATATTTTAAACATTTGCTCTCTCCCTTTAGTTCCTTTTCTTTTGGGGCTATAATTTCTGTCTCTGTAATTATTCACTGCTTTGACAAGCATTTCAAAGAGTCTCTTTTCCAGGGTTTATTTTCTTTGGGGTTAGGTTCTAGGTAAAAAAAAAAAATCACCTCACCCAGTTCCAATCTACACCGCTCCAGCACATTCTTTGTTTCTTCGGCTGCCCCAGCTTCACGGCAGCCATAATGGCTGCTTCTCCTCTTCGTTGTTGGATGGGAGGGAATCCCTGGGTCTAGCTGGAGAGCCACCACTCTCTGCAACCTGCAGGGTGCCCCTCCTTTCTTCATCACCCCTACAGGGTGTCTTTAGCAGCTTAGGGGCCCTCCAACGAGAAGGATTCGACGTGGGTTTGGGGACCCACGCTCATCACATTCAGTCTCACCACAATGTCAAATCAGAAGCCCATAAATTATATCCCTATTGTTTCTCTTATTCACTACGTTCGTCATTTTATTGAACAAGGCAATAAGTTTTAACTAGCATGATCTGTTTTTAATATACCCATGCTGGTCTCTATTGTCTTGCTTGTTTGTAGGTGCTCACAAATGCATTGCTTTTCTTTTCCAGGATATTCCCAGATGTCCATCTATAGCAGGGGTGGGTTCTAAATTTTTTTACTACCGGTTCTGTGGGCGTGGCTTATTTTGTGGGCATGGCTTGATGGTCATGTAACAATTATTTAGGATTTAGCAGAGGTACAGGTCTACCAGGCTTTTAACTGCTTGCAGAGCTGTACCGATCTACCCATTTATTTTTGCAGGCACTGGTCTACCCATTTATTTTTGCAGGCACCAATCTACTCATGTATTTTTGCAGGCACTTGTCTACCCATTTGTTTTTGCAGACACTGATCTACTCATGTATTTTTGCAGGCACTGGTCTACCCATTTATTTTTGCAGGCACTGGTCTACTCATTTGTTTTCTTTTAATACTGATCAGCTGTAGGGCGGCCCTTTGAAGCCCCATGGCAAGGGTTTAAACAGTTTTTTTTCCTCTAGCCATCAGCTGGGACTCAGGAGGCAGCAATAGATTGGGGCAAAATAAAAGGTAAGAATAATGCAGGGGAGTGGGGGGGTGGGGAGGGCAGAACCGGCTTGGTGATGTCATATCGTCACCGCTACCGGCTCGGCCGAACCAAGCTGAACCAGGAGGAACCCACCACTGAGCTATAGTTTCCTGGATCTACTCCCCCCCAACTTTTTTTAAAAAAATGGAATCATATCAACTCTTTTCCAGTCCTCTGACAGTTCTCCTGTGCCCTAGGATCTTTGAAAAATATGGTTCAGTGGTTTTGAGATTACATCTCTTAGTTGCTTCAGAACCCTGTCCAGGCAATTTGAACTTGTCTAGAGTGGATCTTATTATTTTCTTGCCTATTTTGATTTATATTCCTATTCTCTCTTCTACAGTGCTGATTTTGTAGGTTGGACTGTTTTTTTCTTTTTGTATGAAAATACGGTAGATGCAAAGAATGAATTAAACAATTCACTGTCTCCCTACTACTCATCACCTCTTTACCATCTTTTCCCATTAATGCACCAATCATCTCCTTTACTTTTTTCTTGTTTCTTACTTGTTGAAAAAAACTTTTTAAAATTATTTTTGATCTCTGTTCATTCTAAGTCTTAGCTTTCCTGACTTTGTCCATGCAGATTCAGGCTATTTGCTGGTATTCTGTTTTAGTCATATGTCCCTCTTTCCAAGTCAGCTCTCTTAAAGTCAAAGACAATCATTTGGCTATGTTCAATTACTTGTGCTTGCATTATGTTGAATTCTAGTATGTCATGGTCACTCTCCCCCAAACTTCAATCCCCTATATAATTTCAACTTTGTTAGTAAGAGTTAAGTCTGGTAGAACTGACCCTCTTGTTCCCTTTTTTACCTTTTGGATGACAAAGTTGTCAATTAGGTTTATCAGGAACCTGTTTGATCTCCCACTTGGTACACAGTTTGTCTCCCAGTTAATTTCAGGGTAGTTCCCTATTACTACTGTGGTGTGTTTCCTGCATGCCTTAGCTAATTGATTAGCAAAATGTCCATCTATTTCCTCTGCTTGGCTGGGTGGCCTGTAGTATATCCCTATGGCATTGTCATTCTTTTTTTTCTTTTATATTAATCCACATGCATTCAAAGAGCCTTTCATCTTTGGTTTTACACATTCCTGTAGAGGTGTAGTGATTTCTTAATATAATGCAACCTGTTAGGTCTATTTCATTTGAACTTTTAATATCCTTCCAGAAATGCATTCCACTCATGAGTTTCATCAGACCAAGCTTCAGTAATGGCAACTATATTATACGTGCCGTCATGTACAATACTTCACATTCATCCTGTTTGTTCCTCAGACTTTGAGCATTAGTGTTTAGGCTGCCTGAGGCCTGAGGCCTTAATGGCTACATCTCTTGTTTCATATCTGAATCCCCTTCCTCAGGGGTGAAATCCAGCAGGTTCTGACAGGTTCTGGAGAACCAGTAGCGGAAATTTTGAGCAGTTCGGAAAACTGGCAAATACCACCTCTGGCTGGTCCCAGAGTGGGGTGGGAATGGAGATTTTGCAATATCTTTCCCCTGGAGTGGGGTAGGAATGGGAATTTTGCAGTATCCTTCCCCTGCCATGCCCACCAAGCCATGCCCACAGAACCAGTAGTAAAAAAAAATATAGATTTCACCACTGCCCTTCCTTCCCAGCACTCCCACCTCATTGTTTGTTAGGTTGTCTTGGAGTTTATGCTTGGGATTAAGTCCTAAAGATCCTAAATTGGTCACACTCTCCCTTTAATTTTAAAGTCCTTTGGAGCTAAAGCCTTTTAAAGCCCTACAGCTAGTCGTTTTCCAAACACATTCTTCCTGGCTCTTGTGCAGTGCAGCCCATCCCCTGCCAGAAGCCCTTCATATAGTTAATGTAGAGTACAGTCTAGGAATCTGAAGTTACACCATCTGTGCTCCTAATTCTTTGGCTTTCATGCTAGCGTGCTAATAGTCCCTTGCTACTTTCAGATTCTTTGCTTAAGTTTAAGTTTATTTATTTGTCAAGCATATATAAGATTACAGGTAAAAAGTATAAACATAATTTGAATACATGAAAAGAGTAAGTAAAAAGGAATATTAGGACAGGAACGGTAGGCACACTGGTGCACTTATGCACGCCCCTTTTTATGTGGGGACGAATGTTGTATCATTCGTCCCCACATAAAAGAGGAGAAAAGGATAATAACACCAACAATAGAACTTACTGTTTTAATACCACTTACTGCTCCTGAGTATTTTGCCTTTCAGAGCAACACGAGTCTTCCAGCTTGAAGTTTTCTCTTCCTTGCAACATAATGGAGAATAGCACAGTGCCCACTGCTCTTTCTATAGGAGCCCAGTCATCACCCTTCTTGGCACAAATCCTGGCAAATGTTAGCAACAGATATCTTTCCAGCATAACGTCTGTTCATCATTACTAGAACGTGGTAATCTACTGCAAAATAGAAGTCAAAGCAGGTTTATAATTTCCAGAGGCAATGTGCTGACCTGACATTGCAGTGTTGGCCATGGCATGAAAGCAGAATTCCAAAAGTTTTCTGAGGCCTGGAAGTTTACTTACTCAAATAATAGCCTAGGCTGTCTGCCAATGGCATAGCTCAGGGGTGAAGAAATTATAGCTCCAATTTACATAGTTAAGAGTAAGGGTAGTTGGCAGTTCACCATTCTGAAAAATATCTTAATGTAACCAAACATATTCTATTCAAAACAAACCTATATCTTATCAGAACATATTTCTGCAATTGATATTTCTCCTGCCCAGACAACATCATGAAAGTAAAGGAACGTCTACAATGAAATGTTGCTAATCATAAAAATATAAAGCAGAATTAGATAAAATATAAAAGGTTTATCATGAAAAACCCTTCAAAGAATTGAATTTAATAGGGAAAACTCACTTGTAAAGTGATTTATTACACTGATTTATTATTAGATTATGTCCACTCTTTATTCTACATTACTCAAGGTGTTATACATAATACTCCTTTTATTTTTCCCTGAAAAACAACTCTGGATGTTTGGTTGGGATGAGAGATAGCGTCTGGCCAAAGTCACCTAGATAGTTTCATGCCCGAGGGAGAACTCAAATTCATCATCACCTACTTCAGCACCTTAACAGCACCTGTATCCAATTGGCTCTATTACAACTTTAACAACAAGCAATGTTTATGGAAAATACTGATATATTCAGAAGCAATTGCCAGTAGCAAGTCATTTGTGCCAGAGGACTAAACAAGTTCTGTTTACAGAATTAACCTTTTACAGTATCAGTGGGGAGAGGGCTATTTCAAGCAATGCAACCAATCAGAACTGAGGCTGCTACTAGAGATTGAAATGAAGTGTTGAAGATTCAGAAATGTATCCAGGCAACTTAGAATTAACTTTCTGGATCTCTGCATAACTACATAACAACATACACCCATATTGAACCTGCCCAAAAGAGTTGCATGATATCCAGGCACAACAAATTAGCTTTCCAGAATTCCAAGATTCACATTTTCTCTCCTCTGTACCCGCTGGTTCAGTATATCAGGTGGGAGCTATATTATGTTTTCTTCGGAGAAGATATCTTTACAGAGTGAAAGATAGTATTCCACCTCAAAAAGTTCTGAAAGTCTTCCAAATGGGACAACTCTGCTACCCTTGGTATAGGGTGACTGCTAAGCCTCTGTAAATTGTTTTTGGCTCTCATGTTCTTTTTGCATATTTGTGATCTGTTTATTACATATTGTTTAAGTGTAAGATGTCCAGAGTTATTTGGAGTTGGGTAGCCTCTACATAAACACATCAGATAAATATTAAATAAATAAAATAGTTAAGAGCCTGGAACAATCCAATCATGGAAATAAAAACCAGAAGTTCAGAGAAAGCAGGTGCACAATTAAAAAGTACATAATTTGTTTCAGGGAGACAATGACAATCAAGGACATTCTAAGACATCTTTCTCTCCCTTTGTAGGATTTGCCATGAATGTGCTCTTTCTAGGCTTTTAAGAAAGTCTTTCCAACTAGTTTTACTTTGATGTGCATTCTACTACTGGCTGTAGAATATAATTCAAATTAGTAATTCAATCAGTTTCCTGTCCTTCCCTTTCTCTTTTTCTATGCCATCTCAAAAAAGTAATTCATGTCTATTTTTAAAACCTTTCCCTATTAGCAGAGTGAACATAATTGTCTCTACTTGATCCTCAGCCTGTGATCAACTATCCCAGTAATATAAACCAGTATTATTGACAGGGGAAAGTCCTATGTTATTGGCAGCCAAGGTTTAAATAGATGAGACAGCAGATCCTCATCTATTCAATATTTTTCTCATAGTTTTGGTAGCTTTTGCCAGACTCTAGCTGTAGTTTATTGTTTTGTGGCTTTCTTCTATAGCTTACTAAGGACAAATAGTTAGGGACTTCTATTTAAAAACAGTGGTTTGTTTTAACTTAGTGAGAAAAAACAAGCACTGTTTGCC
This sequence comes from Ptyas mucosa, assembly GCA_012654045.1. Taxonomy (NCBI): domain Eukaryota; kingdom Metazoa; phylum Chordata; class Lepidosauria; order Squamata; family Colubridae; genus Ptyas; species Ptyas mucosa. The sequence goes on from WNWU01013201.1 coordinate 1,133,432, forward strand.
AATGTATTTCAGAAGAGATAAAACATTGAGGATGAGATGTTTAGAGGTACTTAAATGGGCTGCTTAGATGCAAAGGTTTGTTTGTTATCTCATTATTGAATCCTTTTTACCTATGTACGTGGGCATATAGGACATTGTATCTCTAAGTGAATCTTTGCTAAAACAATTCTGTATTTCGAATAAACTGAGTAGAATAAACTGAGTAGCATGTAAACATATTCTAATATACTATGGATAGCTAACCAGACTGTTTCTATTAAGGAAAAAAAGGTAAAGGTTTCCTCTGTTCAGTTGTGTCCAACTCTAGAGGGCAGTGCTCATCTCTGTTTTCTAGCAGAGGGAGCCAGCGTTGTCCAAAGATGCTTCTGTGATCATGTGGCCAGCATGACTATACACCAAGGAACACTGTTACCTTCCCACCAAAATGGTACCTTTTTTCTACTTGCATTTGATGTTTTCCAACTGCTAGGATTGCAGGAGCTGAGGCAAGAACAGGAGTTCAGCCTGTCATGCAGTGCTCAAGTCTTGAACTGCAAACCTTCAGGTTGACAGCCTAGCTTCTTAACTACTAAGAAAGGAGATAGAAAATATAGGGCAATGTAATCTCCATCTTGGCTCTTGGATATCTAATTCAACCAACTTTCTAGCATCTAAGTACTAGTTATTGCCCAGCACTGAACAGGCTGCAACCCAAGGAACATATGTTACCCACGAACTCTTTCCTTGTATCCCTAAAACCCATTTAAATCATAACTATGAAACCATTATGGGAAGTTTGTCCATTGCCTTATTTTTTTGGAAAACATAAGTATTCACCTGTCTTCACTTGTTCACACAGAGTAATATTAACAGATCTATGTGTAACTATTTAATAAGTTTTATCTCAATAATATCCATATTTTGAACTCAGAATAAATAAGGCAAATGCTCCCTCTTGCACAATTTATTCTAACAGCCATGCTTAATTTTATCAAACATTTAGTATCTCCTGAATTTGGGATATCAAGAACATTGTTGAGAGCATTGCCCATCCAAATATTTATTAGCAACCAGGAACACACCGCTTAGAACAGGGCATGTTAGATTCAAAAGTTGAAGAAGAATGTAAGTTATACAACAAGCACATATTCCACACACTATCATCTTCCTTTCTGCTTTGCTCTGGGGAACCATTCTGCAAACAGTAAGTAATAAGAGTTTTTCTTTTCCTCTCCACATGAAAGGTTGCCAAAGGAGGAACAAATTATTAGAAATTTGAACTTTCAAATATATATATTTAAAAATATTTATGCTGCATATTTTACTTTGAATGGAAGAAAAAATAAAATAAAAATATTTTAAATGGCTGTAAATTTCCTGGTGCTTTCTGTACTTGGTTGTTTCCTTGCAGATGTTTCATTATTTCCTATTCACAATGATGTTATGCACTGGGTTAATGAAGCATCTGCAAGCAAACAACCAAAGCACCAAGAATTCTTCAGTTCATCTCTAAGCTACATATATTGTTTTACACATTAGTTGTAAATGTTTCATCATCCTTATAATGACCTTAAAATTTTGTTACTGGGAGAAGGTGATACCATTATCTCTGAAAAAACAGTCTCCTATTCTTCCCCATTGGACAGTTTTTCCCCATTGGGACCAACCCACATTACACCAATTCTCCACGAGCAGCACTGACTCCCTATTGGTCTCCGGGCACAATTCAAGGTGTTGGTTATTACCTTTAAAGCCCTACATGGCTCAGGGCTAGGTTATCTTCGAGACTGCCTTCTACCACATAACTCCCAGTGACCGGTAAGATCCCACAGAGTTGGTCTCCTCCGAATCCTGTCAGCTAAATAATGCCAGCTGGCGGGCCCGCGGGGGAGAGCCTTTTCTGTGGCTGCCCCAGCTCTCTGGAACCAGTTACCTCCTGAGGTCTGGACCACCCCCACCCTATTGGCCTTCCGAAAAGCGGTGACCTGGCTTTTCCGGCAGGCCTGGGGCCGTTGATCTCGCCATTGCGATCTTGTGAGATCCAGCCATGAATGGTGTAAATGGGTTTTAATGTTTTAATTTTTAAATGTTTTTATAATGGTTTTTTAAATGCACTGTAAGCCGCCCTGAGAAAGAAAGGTGGTATATAAATTGAATAAATAAATAAATAAATAAATAAACAAACTAACTAACTAACTAACTAACTAACTAACTAACTAACTAACTAACTAACTAACTAACTGTTGGTCTTCTGTGAGGAGAGAAAGGGCTGCACAGAGCAGATCATAGTAACAATTAGGGCAGATGAGCTCTATGCATTGTCCTCTTGGCCTCCATAATAGCCATTGAAATTTATGAATTATGTAATCCTATTCCATTTGATTGAGAATGTCCAGCAAGTTCTTAGGCAGTTTTGGAGGTCCAGGAAATACAAACACAATGGAAAGGCTGAAATCTTCATGAGCGGAGAATATTAGTTCTGGTGGAAGAATTATAGTTAGGAAACTAACCTTTGTGTGTAAGAGAAAATTGGGTAGAAAAAACAACACCAAATGTGTGCTAGGAACAGGACATAATGCCAGTGAGAGGAAGTAGAGAGTTGGCATTCCAAACATTATGTTCTGACCTGCAATCTAATAATGAATATGGGGCACCGGTCGTGTGGGCATCAATGCTTTCGCTTCTACTTCATTGCACAATCCACTAACCTTCCTACCCAGGGACAGTATGGAAAAAAGTCAGTGTTCTTTGCAGAGTAGTGAATTCAGTGCAGAACTGAATCTGAAGTGGCAATGTAAGTTTGTCGAGGATCAGTCAAAAGTTAATTTCCTTACAACCTATTTGACAGCTGAGCTTGACAATGACAGAGTGCAGCAGCTTTGAGGGTAATTACAAAGTAAGCCCAAAGCAGGGACAAGAAAAATTGCTGTAAGTAGTGATTGCTTCTGCTGCTAAAGAAAACACCAAACCTGCAATCTTGTGAGTTTTAGTTAATAATCTAACTAAAGCCCAAAAATCAGCATGTCCCACTTCCATGGAGACATGATATATATTTGCAACATCAGTCATTCTATTACCCTGTGCTGAATGTGGAAATTATACTAGTCCATAAAGTCATATTATGTTCCCCAAAACAATGTAATTTGCACGTACCTCTGTTTTGTATTACAATTCAGACATCTCTGTCATTTGCTGACTACACTGCAAGTTAAATGTTCATGTTATTTTGATTTTTAGTAAAAAATCATTTCCAGGGGAAAGATTCGGTTAAAAATACCCTGTACCTTTGTCCATCAAGTAATAGAAGTAATACATCAAACAGAGGTAGAATGAGGCTTGAGTAGTAGAAGTAAAAGGAGAATTCATAAGGTGAAGAAAGTCATCAATAGAAGCTAAACGGAAAAGTCTATCCAACTGAAGAAGAAATATTAATGTTGAGAATAGCAGGACCAACAGCAGGATGATCCAAGAGCAGAGGTGCCTAAATGACTAGGAATATCATGAAGCCTCAGAGCAGTGAGAATAACTGTAATTATTCTAGGAATAATTTCAAAAATCCAGGAGCAGATGTATGTTAAACATTGCATAGATTAGTGCTATCCATAGCCCTTTGGAAACAGTAATGACTTTAATAATTGAATATGCTAACCTTGACAGCAGGTAGATGTTAAATAAAATGACCCTTTGCTGTTTCTATTTTATTCTTTGTCCAGCAGCCTAATTAGCTAGCAGCTCTGGCCTTTTAAAAGATATCTCTTCAAGTATTAGAAGACTGCTATCATTACTCCTCTTGTTGTATAAAGCAGAACAATCATCTCCTGTAATGTCAACACTATATTTCTATTGATGCAACCTAATATTATATTGGCTTTTTTGGCAGATATCACACATTACAAGTTCATTGTCTATTAGAACCCAAAAAGTCACAATATTGCTGGCTAGAATTGGCACTGACTATCTTGCATCAATGCATCTGGGTTTTCTTTCTTAATGCAGACTTCTACATCTCTGTACGCAATGTTCCGTGGCATGGGATAGGGCCTGATGTTGAAGCCTATCAAGATCCTTTTGAATCTTGAGCCTGTCTTCTGAGATGTTAGCAATTCTTCCTAGCTTTGTGTCATCTGCTAATTTCAAGGGCATCTCTTCTAATACCTCATCTATGTCATTTATAATAATGTTGAAAAGCATTGGGCATAGGAGAAAACCCTGATGTACTCCACTAAGGATGAGTTGTTTAACCAACTTTAAATTTATTTGATAATAAGACAACCTATCTTATATTGTTCCATTTTATCAAAAAGGAAGCTGTATCAAATTTTTTATTGAAGTCTAGATACACTACACCTACAGTATTTCCTTGATCTAGGAACTTGGTAACAAAATCAATCTTTGTCTAACCTAGTGCAATCTTTTTTTAATATCCAGGTTTCTGATATCACCTTGTTTCTTTCAAGTATGTTACTTTCAAACTCTACAGTTTGATAATATTTTCTAGAATTTTTTTCCATTACTGTTGTAAAGCTTATTAAGCTATGGTCTCCTTGGTTCATTCCCCCTACTCCCCACTTTTCAAAGATGGGGATAAAATTAACTCTTCTCCCATCCTCTAGCAGTGTCCCTTATACTCCAGGAATTTTCAAAAATCACAACCATTGGTTCAGAAATCATATCCCTCAGTTCCTTCAGCATCCTGGATATAACTCATTGGGCTTCATTCTCAAGCAATTCTCTCCTTACTTCTTCATCTATTTTGATTTGTATTTCTCTTCTGCATTTCATGGTGGAGCTTCTGACAGGTTGGACAGCTGTTCTGGATAAATGAAAATATAGGAATTAAATGTTTCAGCTTTCTCCGTATTATCCATCATCATCGTTCTCTCAAACCTGCAGGCTGATCCCCCCTCCCTCCCTCCCTCCCT
>WNWU01013201.1:1138432-1159640 GCA_012654045.1 Ptyas mucosa
CCCTCCCCCACTTTCTCCCTCCTCCCTCCTTCTTCTCTTCTCTTTTCTTTTCTTTTCTTTTCTTCTCTTCTTCCACACATACTAAAATAATACTGTTTTCTTATGTTTGCTATTCATTGGAAGTATCATCTATTGTTCACAATAACACAATAGTTAAAAGTATTCCAAAGAATTTTGAAGCATAAATGCCATGTTGGGGCTATTTGATGAAAATAGAGTAAATCCGTTATGCTGCTTGTAGTAGTTTTCTTTTTTTTATCTGAAGTTCAAGAGAAAGTAGATCTTGCTGCAGCTGATCATGATCCCTTGGTGAGTAATCTCAGTGACGTAAAATATCCGTTTGCAAGTGGCTGGGTATTACAATTGTATTTAAACAGTTTGGTACATCTAAGATATGCATCTGAAAAGCAAAACAAACTAATACTTTTTACAACATGGGAAATTTGTACTATGGATTGCAAACACGTGATCTGTGGAGTTGGCAATATTCCATATGTGTGCAATTACCTACATCACTGTTTCTGGGACTGTTTGTTTTATATTTGACTATTCCATGCCAGTCACATTAACTTGGCCAGTTTCCCAAGAGGTATTCATCCCAAATGAAATTACAACACATCACTTATTGCATTTATACAGTTATCAGGAAAAAAAGAAATTAGATAGAAGAAAAGGGCCAATACCTGGTTCTCTCAGATCCACATTTTACAGTAGGTATCCTGATTTGTAACCCACATGTTTTGAAAGTATTTGCTTTCTGTGCTATACAAGAAGGAATTAGGGCCATGCAGGAAACTCTCATGCTGGATTTGTGTTCCTGCGATATTTTTATAAAGCTGTGAACCTGCTATTTCACTTCCATTTAGAGAAAGCTTTGTGGCTGTTTTCTTGGGAAAATTCCAGAAAGCTGATTTGCATGTTCAGGTTTTGAAATATGTGCCCATGAATGTATTAGTTTGCAATAATTTTGTTATAAACAACTGCATTTATTGTGGCAGTAAAAGAACACAGATATTTTATCTCTGGCCATGTTGCCCCCTAATTCAAAATTGTGTTTTGCCATCATCTTTCATTTTTCATAACTGAATCTACTTTGCTCTTTGGATCTACTAAAATCAGAAAAAGAGAAGTCACTATTATTTTGATATCCTGGGAAATCAAAGTAGCTGAGAGACTGATCCATTCGGATAATCCACTAAGAATGCACTGCACAAAAACATGCTATTGTTTCTGTTAAAAATGTATGATCTCATATGACTGGATAGAAGAGGCAATTGTATATCACAATGCAATTGTCCAGGCAAAAAATTGGCTCGTTTGTACTGATGTAATATCAGTAAAGATGCAATGAAATGAAAATCTGAGCAAGGTAATCTGCCAGCATTCTTCTAGCAAGACCGCATGCTCAACATTGAGTAGAGTGTTATTGATATCCTTCTAGTAACCATGCATGGACTGAGACAATTCACACATGAGGTTCAGGAAATACCTGCAGAGTACATGATACTATCACAAAGCTTTTCATAGCAAAATCCCTTCTAACACAAACAGTAGAACCGAGGAGCTGTGACTCTAAATTCCCAGGGTTAGGGAATCTTTCTAGACTGGAGCACATTTAAAATGGTGAGGACATGTGGTGGATATACTCACAAAATGAGAATTTGCAGACAACCTGCCCATTCTCAAAGTATCTGACATGGGGAGGCATAAAATATCCATTTACCAGAATGAAGTTGTGTCCTACTCACATATAAATTAAGGTATTCTCTAATAATCTAGGAAGAACTATACAGATATTAATGCAAAAGACATTATCACAAATACATCTGCAACTAGAGGGTAATATCTACTATGCATGCTTTTTATTTAATTTTTTTTAAAAATTAAAAAAATAGATGGGGCAGCAATCCTTGTAGGCACCAAGTATAAGAACATGTTGATGCCCCTAGGAATCCTGGATTTTGAAGTCTGAAAATACTTTTGATAAAATTATTGATAAAAATTACTTTGACCACAATACACAAGCAGAAGACAGGACAGGCATATAAGATACTTAGCTCTTTAGGGAAGAGTATAGATTGGTGTTTCTCAGTCTTGGTGACTTGAAGATGTGTGCCTGGCTGGGAAATTCTAAGAGTTGAAGTTCACACACATCTTCAAGTTGCCAAGGTTGAAAAACATGGATCTAGATTAAAAATATGTAGGCATAGGAGGGAAATGTTTCCACAGATAGATGAGGCAAAATCTCTCCATACAGAAGAAGGAGACATTTTCCAAATATTTAAAGAGAAGAACCAGGATAAAGAAGCAGAGAAGGTCACCATTTGGGAATTTAACAGCATTATCTTGTTTGTGTGTGTGTGTTTTCAAGTCATTACTGACTCCTGGCAACTGCCTCAACAAGTCCCTGCAGTTTTCTTGTCAAGATTTCAAAATTGTCTTGCCACTGATTCTTTCCTAAGAAGAGAGAGAATAACTGGCCTAAAGTAACCCAGCTGGCTTTGTAGTGATGGTGGGACTGGAACTCACAGCCTCTTGGTTTCTAGCCTAGTGCCATAACCACTACATAGAATGGCCTCTCTGTATCTCTAACTACAGCACTGAATATATTTTGAGAACAGCAGACATTCATAAGAAATGAAGGAATAAAGTATATTTGTGTTTAGCTAGTGATAGCCATGTGACAGAGAAAATGGGATGAATAGGCCGATCTACAAAACCTTATTCAATTATGGCTGAGCAGTTACATCATTATCATCTATCAGCTACAATACCAGACATGAAAGGTTCAGCTTATGGGATCATTGTTATTGGTTTTTTGCTTTTAATAGATTTGTGTTTTTCTCTAAATTATATTGCTATTTCTTTTTCAATGTGAAATTGTTGAAATGCGCTTCTCTGATTAACTGCTGCCTGGAAATCAATTTATAAACATAGCATAATAGAAAAATAATAGGAAAGCCAAGAACAAATGGGATGTTCACAGGTTGGGATTAAAAAAATAATGAAGATAATGGCCACACACATATGATTGAACTTTTTACATGTACCACAATATTTAATAACCCCCACTGCTCCTGATGACAAAAAGTCACTTCTTCCACAGTCTTTAGTCAGCAAATGAATTCCTATATGCCAAAGACCTAATCCACATGATTGTAAATCACTCATTATTATACATCAGCTTTTCCCAACTTGAATCTTCCAACTGTATTGGATTCCAATTTTAATCATTCCCAGCCAGCATGACCAGTACCGGTAACTAAGCTTACTGTTACCAATGAGAGAGTAAGCCAACACATCTGGAAGGTGCTAGGCTAGAAATTATGAAAGCCGATAAAAGTTAGAACCACAGAATTGCAAAGTTGGTAGGAAGACTTGGCCCATTTTGACAGGTGAATTTCAAATTAGGAGTGCAATTTGATATGCTGATGGCCAGATGCTTCTCACTATCATTGGGACTCTCTGGGGGCACTGTAAAAAAAAAATCTGCTATAAACTAGGTTTGCAAGAAGAACTTGGAGATAATATCTGGTAATAAACAAGGCCCCCAAAAAGCAGGAATGTAAAGGAATGAAGGGAAAAAAAGATTTCAAAGTAGATTTAAAAGAAAGATTAATAGTTCCCTTTTTAATTTGCATATTCTCATATCCAGCTTTTAGAAACAGCCACATCTCCCTGGGTAGTTTAATACTGGTGATACAGATAAATACATTGAAACAATGCTGATCCCATGAAGGGGAGGAGGGTGAAAGCTTTACGATGATGTTATTTTATGTTATTAAAAGCTAAGTGCTTGTCCCTTTTTCAAGGTCAAATGGGAAAAGAGAGGAACGCAAGGCTCCTAGTTATCACTATGAACCAGAAGCAAAGCCATTTAACTAAGGGGATAGGCCAATTTTATTCTAAGGCCGCAGTTTAAATTAAGTTCATCAGGGCAGAAAAATATGTTAAGTCATGTCCCCAGCTTCTATTTTTGATTGAGATGTATTATATGATCAATTAGGAAAACCAAATAAAATAAGTGTAGTAGTGCCAATATATAGTCAATGTATTCTATTTCAACACCCATGAACAGCAACAGTTTAATTATACGATACTAATTATACGACACTCTGCAAGCTAAAATGGCACGAGAACATTGAAATTAATAAAGGCAATGTTTTGAAGTAGTAAACTGAACGAAAGCGATTTAGAATATAAATATTAGAGTAAAAAATAACCATAATCCCAGAATGAATCAATTATTGATCTAATTTTATAACAAGTAATTATAACTGTCATTCATTTACTGTTCATATGATGAATACAATAATTTTGCTTTTGAATTCATGTTGACATATGATCATGGATTTTTCAGATTGAGTAGGTTTTACAAAAAATACCCACAAATTGGGTATTTTGATTGTAGCAGATACAATAGGAACAATTTTTGAAGTTCCAAAGCCCATAAGCTCATGAAATAACATATCTAGAAAAAAGAAAGACTATTGTGGTTCTCTAAGTTAAATAGATTTAAAGCATTAATGAAGACGTTATTCCTTCTTTTAATATTCCACACATAACTACAGATCCCAAAAGCAGATCTGTAAGAAAAAATAATTAAAAGACATTACAGTCTATCCTTTTTAAAAACAATGTATATGCAGGAATTTTACCCACACTTGATATTGCAATGACTATATCACTACTATTATTAATGCTTCCACATTATCAATTTTCTTTGGAAGTAATATTCTGTCATGACTGTTGTTCAAACATTGTCAATTAAACTTACTTTACAGATTTATTTTAAAACAAATACCAACAATTTATTTTTTTTAAAAAAAACCTGCTATATGCCTACAAAATCATGCCATTTGACATTCAGAATATATTCATGCTCTTCCCTTTAGTCATCTCAGACCTGTTCAAGGAAAGTTATATGATTTGCCTTGCAATTCATCCAGCTGCCTTCCTGAGTTCCCAATCTCCTGGAATATGATAGTAGTACATATGATGCACTGGGAAGAGCTGAGGTAGGAAAGAGCTAGGTCAGAAGATGCTTAAGAAGAAACAACGGAAAAATCTAGCTGGTACTTAAAAAATTAAGTTTTAATCTGCTGATCTGTTGGGTGAGGGTGGGTTTTGGGGAGGGGCGGGGCTGATGGTGGTAAAGATGTATTAGAGCTATCTTGGATTTACTGTAGTTGCCTGAAAGCAATAGAGATTCAAAATCCAGTTAGATTTTTTTTTTGAAGGGTTGCTTTTTCTTTTTATTCTTTTTTTGCATCATCAAATAACTACACGAACACATAAGGAAACACATTACTAGAAAGTAACATATCATTTACCATAGTAAATTTAATTTACCATTATGTTTGTTTGCTTGCTCTTTGGGGGCATATTCATAGCATATTCATATGGGGTACAACTATCACCATAAAGCATGTGATTACTTTTACACCTCTCTAGCAGAGTAGGAGCTATACAAAATAGTATTTAATCATTGCCCAATTCTGAGTTACCACTAAATCTGGAGTTACAAAAATCCCTGACTTCTGCCCTACCCAGAAAGAAAGATAATACATTTTGTAGTCTCCTCCTTTCTCCATTTGTTCCTTTCAATTAAAAGAAGTGATTGCTGTGATAGGGAATTCTCAGTCAGCAACACATCTGTTGTATAACCTGAGACATAATAATGTTTCTAGCAGAGGAATATCTATGGCAAGAGTTGGCAAATTACACCTGGTATAAATTGACTGAATTTCAGCAAGACCATTTTGATGTCTTTCTCCTTTAGAGTTTTGGGGCAGTTTGAAAATTTGACCCTAATCCTGCTGTTATTCCTAGACTCCTTTCTCTCCACAGTGCAAAGAATATGCCCTCTAAAACAGTCCTGCCATTCTGGTGAAGTCATAATATTTCTGGATGGCCAACTGTGGTGCTTCTGAAGTGATTGGAAGGCTAAATTGTGACCCTGAGCCTTCAAACATGGCCTGTTCCCATGTTTGAAGGACAGCTTCAAAAGGGGAGCCAGGTGGTAGTGAAACAAGAGTTCTGCATAATAAGAAAATTGCTTACCTATAAACTTTGCAGAATTCCGACATTTCGTATTGAAATATCTACCTTTAGTGAGATAAAATGTTAATAATAAACTGAGAATGAAGTAAGTTTTCAGTTTACTGTTTATCAAGGAAAAGGAAATAGAGGCATGAACATATCAACTTATTATATGGAAGTGGATCATTGCTATGGTAAGCTGATAAGAGCAGTAAAATTCCATTAAATTAGCCATTGAGGATAGATGCTGTAAAAAAGAAAGAAGGAGCGACATTGTATTTTGAATTATTCATTACTGCACACATTGTTACTCGAAAAAGCATAATAACTATTGGCCATCTATACCTACATTTTATAGTGATAAATTTATGGTATGTTTTGGAAAATAAAGAGAAAGACAATTCTCAACTGAGATTTGCTAATGAACGTCTTGGCAGCAGAGGCCAATTCACAATGGCATAAAACAATCCTCACCAGTTTGCTTTGTGATAAATTGATAGAGTGGCTACATTCACAATGGCTGCCATTTTATGAATAGGCAAGTTCCTGACCACCATTTATTTCAGTGCATGTAAATTGCTCTTAAAATATCAAATGTACCCAGTGGCCTGATTAAGAACAGTCTATAGCTGATTCACCATCTGTTTTTATTGTTGTCCAGCTCACCAGCACTCAGCTGAATGGCAAGGAACCAACAGCTTTTTCCTTATTACTGATAATAACAGAGAAGCAATTATCTATATCAGGTTCATTGGCTTTAATCATTTTCTCAATCTGAAAATGTGCATATGTGTACGAGAGAAAAATAGTCAGCCCCAATCACATCATTTGGAAAACATGATACTGAGTCCACACTCAGCAACAATTCTCTTTAAAGCCATATAGTTATTATTAATCAGAGAATTTCAAGAAGAAAATAATCTAGAAATAACATAAAAAACTGACTTGTGAAACAGACTTTACATTAACCAGATACAGTTAAGCTTGACGGTCACAAAATGATTTTCATGGATGAAGATGTTGGCGGGTTTTTCATTCCAAAACCTGGATGAATGGTATAGTTGATTTTTCTTTTTTAACATCAATACATATTTTTGAATGGCACAAAACCTATAGTCTTCATTTATGACTTTAGAATTCCTATTCTGTCTGCATTTTGTTTTGTCAGTGGCCGGTAATAGTTGAACACATTATTAGGCAAAGGGATCAAGGGATCCTATAGCTGTGTTCCCACAACACACTTTACCTGGTTACTGAACAAATCTAATTTGTAAGTTGCATAAACTATAAACTCATCATATGACTAAAAAAAGACAAAAAACATGCCAAGCTTTTTGTGGACTTAGCATATTGTGCATGTATATATTGTAGTTTAAGTTATTCAATGTGATTAAAGTTGTTGCATATAGCCATAGCATTTTATGTGACAGGTCCTTGGCAGGAATGGGTTTCACTTACCTTTACCACCGGTTTGCCCCGTGCACGCTGTCCTTTCGTGCATGCACTTTGCTCACTCGCACGCCTTCTGTGCATGCACCCAGCCTCAAAAACATGCCTAAATAGCACAACTTGGAGCCGGAGCAGATGGGCAGGCCCACCCATGATTGCTGCTACCGGTTCCCCTGAACTTGTGCGAACTGGCTGAATACCACCTCTGGTCCTTGGTGCTCTCCAATCTTGGTTTTTTTCTTGCAGACATTTCATTATCCAAACTAGATAACATCATCAGTAGCACCAGGGTCACCCCCATTTCATCCCTGAGCTACAAATATTCTCTTCTATCAGTATTTTATGTTCCAAACGGAGAGCTGTGTTCTTGCATGGCATCAAGAGCTTCCATTCTAATTGTGCTAAGGTTTATCTTTTAGAGCAGATATGGCCTTCAGGACTCCATGGCTTCCATCAGGCTATCCTGACATGTATGTGATTAAATGCACGGAAGATCTCACCCTTGACAAGTATGCTCCATTGGGTTATTATTTAGGGTCTGGATTTTTTTAAGCCCTTCATCAAAGAGAAACCATTCCTTGACATTTGCATTTCCACAAAAGGATAATGATCAGTTAAAATAGTCACCACCTGAAGAATTTATGACTGTAGGATCACAGTTAACAGTTCTGTTGAAATCCTGGTTGTTGGGTGGGGGGACCCAAAGTTGAGAATATAATTCCTAATTGTGATAACTTGCAATAAATCCAGAAAATTCCCTGATTTAAAACAGCTAAGAACAATGAATCTAGTATTAGAGCAGCATGCAATAGTTTTATTTAAGTAGCAATAGCACTTAGGCTTAAATACTACTTTATGGTGCTTTATAGCCCTCTCTAAGCGATTTACAGAGTGAGCATATTGCCCCCAACAATCTGGGTCTTCATTTTACTGACTTCAGAAGGATGGAAGACAGAGTCAACCTTGAGCCCGTGAGATTCAACCTGCCAAATTGCTGGCAGCCAGTGATCAGCAGAAGTAGCCTACAGTACTGCATTCTAATCACTGCACCACCACGGCTCTTAGATAAACATACATGCAAGTATATATGGGTAAAGTAAGAGATTTTATGTACTTAAAACTTTTATTGAGCCAAATAAAAGGGAAAATACTGCTGTAATATTAGAAAACTTAGACAACTTAAAACTCAGCCTCCTTCATAGGTTGGGGATGAGATAAAGATGATGGCATGGTGAAAATGAGAAAAACTGTTGTTAAGGAATGATTGTTCAGTTGTTAAGTTCAGTGCCAGAAGGAATGCAATCTTTATGTCAGCTGAGGTGAAGCTGGAGTCATCAAGGGAAACTGCCTGTTTGGTAGCAGTTCCATCCTATTTTGGAACTTTCCTATGTAAGAAGTGAGGCTAACTTGATGTTTATTATTTTGGCTTTAGATGGAAAATGTTCTCTCCATCTTTTCTTTGTTTTCTTGGCTTGTTATATCAACTGTTCTAATTCTTATACATTAATATGGTCAATGTTTTCTACAGTTGCATTGATTTTATGGATTTATTTTATTATTGATATTTAGTGTAAACCGGTGGTGAAATCCTCCACAGGTTGCCACCGGTTCACTGCCAGCGCATGTGTGCTACACACATGTGCATTGCATAGTGCGCATGCACAGTGTGTGCCAAATGCATGATGCATGCGGGTGCATGCACAGTGTACACCAAACGTGCACGTCATGCAGAAAAAGTCATTTGAAGGTAAGTAGAACAGCGAGGGGGGGGAAACAGCTGTTCCATGCGATTTAGATTTGCTAGAAAGTAGGATTTCCTGCTTTCGAGTGAATATAAATTGCGCGGCACAGCTGATCGTCAGAAATACTGGTTTAGACGAACCAGTAGCTTTTTTTTACTATCAGTTCACCTGAACTGGTAGCTTTTATTACTACTGGTTTGCTTGAATCAGTGCAAACCAGTAGCATTTCACCCCTGGTGTAAACCTAAATCAAACTCATTGGTGCTAATGGTGTCCATATTTGGGAGGGGGCAGGCAAAAGGGATTAGATTGATGTCAGCAGCATTGCAGCTTTGCATTGTAAGACCCACTACCTTTGTGGAAAATTATACTAACACCAAAGCCAGTGGAATTTGAGGTGTGATGTTGCTATATCTCTTTTTTTATTCTAATAGCAACTTTTGGGATGCTACTAAAGTTCTCACATAGAAAAGATTGCAGTGAAATTAGATTCCACGAAAGAAGGGAAGAAAGAATTGTTGTTGTTGTTGTTTATTTTTTATTATTTGCTAGATTTATTTGCTAACTATCTTACCATGGGATTATTCTAGGCGGTTTACAGCTGTAAGCAACAAAAGGAAGAAATGAAAAAAAATATAAATAAAACAAACGTAAAATAATAAAACAATGAAAGAATGAAAAAGAAAACAAGAATACATCAATATAATAATGAAAAGAAGAATGGGAGGAGAGTAGTGAATAAAGTGGGGGGAGGGATGGTCTGCCATCAATCCAGAGCTACCTCCAGCATGGAGTTCCTCCATTTGGTCCCCAGCTCAACTGGCAGAACCAGCCTTTAGGCTCCCGTGGAAGGAGGGCAGGATGTTTTTGGGGTTGGGTGCTATGGCAGAGAAGGCTATCCTTCTGGATCCCGATAGTGAAAGTTCTCTGACCAACGGAATCCAAAGTAGGCCCTTTCTGCCAGCATGAGTAGGATGAGATGGTTCATCAGGTAGCCTGGATGGTTCATTAGGTAGCCTGGAACTTTGCCATTAAGTAATAACCAACTTGAACTGCACTCGTAAGCAAATCAGAAGCAGTGCAATTCATGGAGCAGCGGTGTAATATGGGCCATTCTAGGGGCCCCAAAGACTGTTCTCCCTGCAGCACTTTGCACCAGATTACAAGGGTAGTCCCATGTAGAGCACATTGCAATAGTGCAGATGAGAGATGACTAAGGTTGGAATAACTGAGCATACTGAGTCACTTTGTAAGGGAAAAGGATGGCATAAACGTTTAATAAATAAATAAGTCATGATACAGGAAAAGTTGTAGCTAGTGCATAAAATACAGTTCTGCAAAAGCTTTCCTAGTCACAACTCCGCCTAGCCTTTGAGCAGGAGATGTGAATCCAGGAGAACCCCAAAATTGCAAACTGGGTATGAACAAAGTAGTGCAACCCTGTCCAGAACTAAGGATGATAAAAACTTGGATCCTGAGGCTCCATGCACCCAAAGTCACTCAGTCATGCTACAGTTCAGTCTAAATCCTTTGTCCACCATGTAAGTCCCTACAGTCTCCAGGCATTGTGAGAGGGCAGAGATAGCATCACTTGAGTCGCCAGATTAGAAATGTAGAGCTAAGTATCATAAGTATACTGACATCTTGTCACATGGTGATAGAAGAGCTCACCCAAAGGCTTCAGGTAGATGTTAATCAGGAGAGGAGAGAGTACCAAGCTCTGGGGGATATCTCAAGTGAGCAGTTGGGGATTGGTTCTCTCATTCTCTATCAAGAACGATTGGGATTGACCTTGGAGAAAAAACTGAACCAGCACAAAACTATGCCTCCTAACCCCGACTTGTGTAGCCAATCCAAAAGGTTATCATGATCCATGGTATCAAGACTGCTGAGAGGACAAGGAGAGCGAGAATAGTTGCACTACCCCATCCTGCTCCAGCCAGAGATTGGCCATGGGTGCATCCAAGGTTGTCTCTGTCACATAGCCAGGCCTGAATCCTGACTGAAAGGGATCCAGAAAATCTGTTTCATCCAGGATCTCCTTTTTTCCACCATTTTTTCCACCACCTTTCCCAAAAAGGGAAGACAGGAGACTAAATGAAAGTTATCCAGGCAGTGGAGTGATGGTTTTTTTAAGCAGAAGATAAATCAGAGCCTCCTTAAAATGTCCCAGGAATGTCCCCTCTCACAGCGAAGAATTTATCACTGCATGAATCCAACTGCTGGTCATTGTCCTGGAGGTTTTCACCAGCCAGGAGGGAAAGGGTCTTATTGACTGGTGGTTGCATCTACAGTGCAGAAGACCCTGTTCACTTCTTTAGATCCAATAGGGTCAAACTGTTTACAAATTACTGGGCAAGATGTCTCCCTAGGCATCTTATATGGGCTTGTACCATGCAAGGGTTCAGAGAATGAATCCGAGCTATTTTATTTGATAGGTGGTCAACAAATTCTTCTGCATGGCCCTGAAGATGATCAGGAGAGCCTCCCCTGGGCTGGGACAGATTGAGTGATCCACAATATGGTCGATGGGCAACACACAGCAGATGCAATAAGAGCAAAGAGGCAGTGTTATTTCGCTGCTTTTATGAAGTAGCAGCTCCAAGATGTGTCCAGTCAGAGTCATCCTTTGTTTTCCAGTGGCACTATAAACTATTAACCCATTTCAGAACCCTCATTTCCTCCATGAACCATGGGGAACTATGAGATTGAAGGGTCATGAGATGTCACATAGGCACAATTCTATTCAAAGTCTCAGCGGCCTTTTGGTTCCATGCCATTATTAGTAATGGCTTTGGCAGAACTGTGCAACAAATCCTTTTGGATATCCCCTAGTTCTGTGAGCACGCGAGCCATCACCCCAGCTCAGCTCCGCCGCGAATGCGCACATGCCTCCCGCCAGCCAGCTGGTCTTCAGATCTCTGCCATGCATGTGCGGTGGCTGGGGTGCATGCGGGCGAGGGATGCGCATGCATGGGCGGGCGCATGAGGGGCCATGCACACATCACATTTTGGATTTCGTGCATGCCTTGGGCATTCAGTCTGGAAAAGGTTAGTGCTCTGGTTCCTCTGGAAACCATTTAAGTCTATCAGTCTCCAAGGACAGACCATTCTAATGGGTCCAATCTCCCTATGGAGGCAAATGTTAAAGGAGAGTTTCAGGGATATTCCAAATACTGTGGAGAATTAAAACCTGATCATCAGTGGAATCAAAATATTATGCTAGAAGCATTTTTTGAAGAATGAAATGGTCAGGCTGAAATAGCGATTATATGCTTCAGTATTATGGAAAAGCACATTAAAGGATTATTGTTCAAGGATTTGGGCATATTTTACTATTGAAGTTACTGGGTATCACTTGAACTATATTGTTTAGAGTGTCAAGAAAAGGAAGAACGTATTTATAAATAAAGGAAGAAGAAAATGTCTGCAAAATTGGAGGAAGGGGGTGATATTTGCAGTTTTATATCCCTTATACTTTGAGTTTCTTTGAGTCATCACTTTTACAGAATTATTAGTAAAAAGGAGATGGGGATTGCTAAAGTCTGGTGATTTTATGCATGTGAGGATGAGCATTGCTTCTTTGTAATAGGGATCATTGTGCTGTTATTTGTGTGTGTGTGTGTGTGTGTGTGTGTGTGTAACCATCATTTTAATCCTTCTTCTATTTACTTGTGAAATAGTATTTGTGTAATAAGCCTTAGTGTAGAAAACACATACATCTACTGACTGGTAACGGTCTGTCAATCATGATAAAACAGAGTTATAGAAAATAGGATTAGCTATTCTATTTCCTCTTCTTTGTGCCTTATTTTATGAAAGAGATTTTTTTAAAAAAAATTAAATATCATTATATGATCTCTGGAATTCAGCAAAGACCCATTGCATACCTATCCCATTTACTTGCCAAACATTGTCTGTCATGTGAAATTCCAGTATTACAAAGGCTCTTTATCACTTGGCTGGCTGACTATCATAACAAATTTACAAAGCTATTAAAAAAAATGAAGTGATGGTGTGAGGTAGCACCTTGGCTCTGTGTGTTTTATATGCTAGACGCTAAAGATGATGGATTAGGTGGGCAGGGAATTGTGACTCTGCGAACATCAAACATTATGTACACACAATTAAAAAGTTAGAACATACAATCTTCCCAGTAGGAATATGAATGTTTGCATATACTGTATATATCCTGGTTTATTTAGAATCTAATAGCCTGTTATGGTTCAACTAAATAGATATAAATATTTTAATTCTAAAATATTCTTGAGGTCACAGAGACTCATTTTATATAGGGAAACTAGATAACTGAAATATAGGATGGGTGAAATAGTTCATTTCTAGTCTGTGAAACTTTCATACATTTTAACATAATTTCTATAGCGATTTGAATATTATTAAATTTTTCAACATTTATATAACATTTTAATAAACATTTAGGACATAATGTACTTTTAATAAATGCACAGATAAACAGATTCTCATTACAAGTAGTCTTTGAGTTACAACCATAATGGATCCTGCCAATCAGGGTCATAACTTGTGTCAGTCATAAACTGGGTCACTCTTGCGATCAATACTATAACCCTTTTTGCAGTGGTCCTTAAGCAAATGCCATGGTCATAAAGCAATTGCCATGGTCGGTAAGCAAACCCATCATTCATTATGGGCCAGTTTTACCAAAAACCAGAAATAAATGCTAGTTTTTGGCAAAACCACAAAATACAGTCATGTGACCGTGGGGCACTACAAGCAACTGTAAAAGCAGGCCAATTGTCAAATACCTGAAATGCCTTCCAGTGGGGGTGGGGCAACTATTGTAAACTTGAATGTGGATCGTACATACACCCCATGTATGCATGTTATATGCATGTTTTCCTTTCTGGCAGGAATGACAATTTATAGTACACATCTCATATAGCCCCAAACTCTATATTTAAGTCCCCAGAACACATAGGAAACCAATATAGGTAGTCCTCAACTTACAATAGTTCATTTAGTGACCATTCAAAGTTACACTGGCATTGAAAAAGTGATTTATGACCATTTTTCATACTTACCACCATTGCAGCATCACTGTTGTTATGATTATTATTTTATTATTTTATATCACAAATTTCATTTCTATATTGAACAGTATGTTGCAGCATCACTGTGATCACATGATCAAAATGTAAATGCTTGGCAACTGGAATGTATTTATGACGGTTGCAGTGTCCCATCATGTCATCACCTTTTGCGATCTTCTGACAAGCAAAGTCAATAGGGAAGCTGGATTCACTTAACAATCATGTTACCAACTTAACAACTGCAGCGAATCACTTAACAACTGTGGCCCGAAAGGTTGTAAAATGGGGTAAAATTCACTTAACGACCATCTTGATTAGGAACATAAATTTTGGGCTCATTTGTAGTCACAAATGAAGGCAATTCTGATAGTAAATCAAGGACTACCTGTATTGAAATCTGTGATGAAATTTCTCAGACATTGCTCTATAAATTCCTTTCTATTTATAGAGGAAATAAAAAAAGTAAGTAAATAGCCATATAGCCATATAGCCATATCTTTACCATATAGCAATTATCCATTCCTGTTTTAGGACTGTGATATTCAAATTCTATCTCCAAGAATTTTCTTGAACTGGAATATTTGATAAGATATATATGCTTCGTGAAACTAATGTGTTGAAGAGGAATCTGTGCAAACTTAGTTCAAATACAACATTGCCTAGGCCTGTTGGTCAGAGCATATTGCTAGGATAATAGTAGTCAAATGTCTAACATAGTTCTATGTTTGCTCAGAAATCAGTTTAAAAGTTCTAGGATTCTACAAGTAAACATGATGGGCAAGGTATTCCTTCAGCATAATTTCATGGATGTCCAAAGGATGCTAAGTCTTAGTATTCTACTTTTGACCCATCTCATTTCTTCCAATTTCAAAGCTTCTTCCCTATTGTGTTCGGCCACACTAATCCAACTAGTTCTCATTTAGAGATCAGATAAGGCACATGAGTGCTTCTACCAGTGCAGTGTAATTTGTAGAGGATGTGGCAAGAAAAGGGTGGAAATGATTTGAAATCTTCAAAAAATTATGAGCCTCAGTTGCGATAGATGACAGAAAAGGAGCCTATCAGGTAATAGACTTGAGGAGGAGATCAATAAGATTCAAAACTTAAAGGTTAACAGTATCTTAAACAGCATCCCCTTGAAAGTTTTCCATTTCATGTAACTCTTGAAGTCAGCAGTAACTAACTATCATACACATTATTCCAACTGGCTAACGTATGGGAAAAACAATAAATCGATATAAATCCAGAAATGTAAAAAAAAATAGGATGTATTTTAGCTCCCTAATACCCAAGAGGTTGTAATTCTTGAGAAAAAAATAATCATAAACAATTATTTCATCATGAAACAACGAGACAACATTCATCACTAGATTTCATATAATTTCTCATGGATTAAATAAATATCAACTTTTCTACCTGAACCAATTCATTATGTTAACCAACTCAAGCACACAAGAATATCTCTCTACCTAATTACTGGTAGGTTAATAATATCCATAAACAAGTTAATCTGTCTCTAACTTTTTTGCAAGTCCACTGCCCTAACCTTTAGTATATATATTTATATGGGAATGTGTATAAAACTTCCTTCTCAGTTTAAAACAGGAATGACTGGATAAGTGAGTATAATAAAGGTTTTCAAAATCTTGGGTGAACAATTTTATCAGTTATTTTATCAGAGCTAGTTGCAAAAATCAAATCCAGAAAGCACACACAGGCAGACTGATGCATTAACTTCTTTATATACACAATAATACATGAATATAAATGTACAATACCAATATAGATTCTTCTTCAACCTAGTAGCAGTTACAAGCAAAACACAAAGCAGGAGAGAACAGTAGAGATGCAAGTCCAGACTGGTTTCAGTTTCGTTTCTCAGCACAGCACAGAGCTGAGCCACGTCCAGCCTCCAAACTGTTTCAGCGCCCATTGGCTGACTTAGCTGCTATGCCTATTCATTGGCTGACCTTGTTACCATGTTGTTATGTCCAAATATGGACATCCGTCCGGGGATTGGTTAATCCACCGGCGGGAAGTTTAAGTAGCTGTCATTGGACGGCTGGTCTGCCGGAGCACTATAAGAAGGGCTCCGGCAGCACAGCCGTTTGTCTTGTTCTTTGAGCTGAATAAAAGTCACTGACTTGACCTGAGCTGGTCGTGTCTTTCTTCTCCTGCGCCGATCTTACACTGGCGACGAAGGATCCAGGGAACAGAGCCAACCCTCGCGACACGAAGCAAATCGACTGAACGAAGCACTCAGAGCGAAGTCACTCACCGAACAGCGCAACAATGGCAAACCCAGAGTCTGCATTGTTGACGCTGACTCCCTTCCAGCCAGGACGGGAGATATGGCCACACTATATGGTCAGATTCCGGCAATTCCTGAAGGGAAACAACATCAGGAACGCCGACGACGAACGACAGAGGGGCATGTTCCTGGCGCACTGCGGCCCCGAGGTCCTTGCGATGGCGATCAACCTCGTGGCACCCAGGGACATTGAAGATTTACCATGGGCCGACCTCCAACGCATCCTGCAAGACCACTACGCGCCGACGGAAACACCGGTGGCGAACCGTTTCAACTTCCAACAGAAGATGCAGAAGGAAGGTGAGACGATCAAAGAATTTGTAGCATCCCTCCGCCAGCTAGCGGTCAGCTGCGATTTTGATAACGTGGACAATGCGATTGCTGACCGCATAGTTTTTGGCATGAGGGACAGGGTACTCCAGAAGAAATTCCTGGGCAAAAAGAAACTAGTGCTCAAGGAAGTAATTGAGGAAGCCACAGCCGCGGAAACGTCGGAAAAAGCCGCAGCCGCGTTACACCGGGCCAAGGGCATCCACAAGATTCGGAACACCCAGTCATCATCCACCGAAGACTCCACAGCTGGATCGGAGTCAGAGGAGGAATCTAAAGTGCACAAGGTTTCCAAAACCCCGGGGCGAGAGACCGTGAAAAAATCGGACCGGAGGGAGCGTTGCGGCAGCTGCAAAGGGGACCATCCCAGAGCAAAATGCAGATGGAGAGATGCCACCTGCAGACGCTGCAATAAGAGGGGGCACATCGCAGAGGCCTGCAGAGCACCAGACCCTGACCCTGAACCCTACAGCTACCGTGGCAGCGAAAATTGGGAAGACAACGCGAGGTCATCTAGACGGTCCTCGTACCAACCTAGACGCGGGGGAAACGAGGGAAACCGGAGGAGAGCGGTGCACCAGACGACAATACACTTCTCAGACGAGGATGAGTCCACCTCCAAGTGCTTGGTGACCGTGCACGTGGAGGGGACTCCCTGCCAGATGGAGGTAGATTCGGGCTCGATCTACTCCATTATGGACTGGAAACGTTTGAAGAGCCTGAAGCCCTGCATACAGAAGAGGGACCTAAAGCCTTTACGCTCAAGACTAATTGACTTTGGGGGGAACACCATTGGAGTACTGGGAAGAACCTCCATTCACGTCTCCTACAGAGCATTCCAGGGTGAACTCCCCATCACAGTCGTCGACCACAGCCGCCCAACCCTGCTAGGCATGGAATGGTTCCAGCCATTAGGATTAAGAATCCAAGGGGTCAATCAAATTAGAAGGGACGAACTCGACTCACTCCTCGAAGAGTTCCAGGAAGTCTTCGACGGTAAGCTGGGGAAATTTGTGGGGAAACCAATTTCCTTCAATTTAGATAAGGGGATTACACCAATCAGGCACAAGCCCCGCAGGGTTCCGTTTGCCTTGAGGCCTAAAGTAGATGCTCAGCTAGATAAGCTGATTGCCCAAGGCGTGTTGGAGCCAATCGATCATGCGGCATGGGAGACGCCCATTGTGACCCCCATGAAGCATGATGGATCTGTGCGCATCTGCGCTGATTACAAAATTACCATAAATAAAGCCTTACAGCAGAGCGCATATCCGGTCCCAGTGGTACAACATCTGTTGCATTCACTTGGGAACGGATCACTATTCGCCAAACTGGACCTGGCCCAGGCTTACCAGCAACTGCCAGTCGACGAAAAAACAGCGGAGGCACAGACAATAGTCACCCATAGGGGCGCATTTAAATGCAACCGGCTCCAATTTGGAGTCAGTGCAGCCCCTGGAATTTTCCAATCGATGATGGAACGCCTTCTCCAAGGCATTCCAGGGGTAGTGCCGTACTTTGATGATGTCCTCATCTCTGGGCACTCAAAAACCCAATTGCTTGAGCGTCTGAGACAGGTTTTGAAGCGCTTCAAGGAAAAGGGTTTGAGAGTGAGGAGAGATAAGTGTATCATCGGGGTCCAGGAGGTCGAGTTCCTGGGCTATCGCATAGATAGCACGGGCATACACCCCACCAAATCAAAAGTTAAAGCTATCCATGAAGCTCCAGCCCCCAAAAACAAAACGGAGCTTCAAGCCTTCTTGGGACTGTTGAACTTCTATAGCGCTTTTCTTAAACAGAAGGCCACAGCTGCTGAACCATTACATCGCCTGCTGGGGAAAGCGGTACCGTGGAGGTGGGGGAAGGAAGAAGAAACAGCTTTCAAAACCGTCAAGGGGTTACTCTCATCAGACAGCGTGTTAATCCAGTACAACGAGACCCTACCGTTACTGTTAACCTGTGATGCATCACCCTACGGGATTGGAGCAGTCCTGGGTCATCAGCTGCCGAATGGAGAAGAAGCCCCCATCGCATACTTCTCCAAGACCATGTCCAGCACCGAAAGGAACTACAGCCAGCTGGACAAGGAGGCATTGGCCATCGTGGCAGGCACAAAACGTTTCCACGAGTATTTATATGGCAGGACTTTCACTATAGTAACGGACCACAAACCGTTGCTGGGACTGTTAGCTGGGGACAAACCCACTCCAGCATACATGTCACCCAGGATGACACGCTGGGCGATATTCCTAGCCGGGTACGACTACAGACTAACCCACAGACCCGGCTCATCCATCGGAAATGCTGATGCCTTAAGTAGATGTCCATCACAAGAACCGGTGGAAGACCCCGCACCCACCATCAGTCTCCTCCATATAGACAACGACAGTGACTGCCCAGTCACATCGGCAGACGTGGCAGCCCACACTCAGAGGGACCCCACACTCAAACGGGTCCTCTCCTGGGTCCTGCGAGGCTGGCCGCACGAAAATATCCCAGACGAATACGGGCCGTTCGCACGGAAACAAAAGGAGCTGTCCACGATGAAGGGCTGTTTACTATGGGGAGACCGAGTGCTGATTCCGGCAGCCTTGCAACGGAAAACGCTAGAGGCGCTCCACAACGGGCACCCGGGCATCGTCCGGATGAAAGGGCTGGCTCGAAGTTATGTGTGGTGGCCATCCTTGGACAAGGACATTGAAAAGTGGGTGGCCAAATGTGATCCCTGCCAAGAGGTACGACCAGCCCCAGCCCAAGCCCAATCATCGGAGTGGGAAGCACCCAGCAGCCCGTGGGCAAGGGTCCACATCGACTTTGCAGGGCCAATGCAGGGGAGGTACCTCCTAATAGTGGTAGATGCTTTCTCGAAGTGGCTCGAGGTCATCCCCATGGCATCTACCACAACGGAAGCCACAGTTAAGGCATTACGCCGTCTGTTTGCCACCCACGGGCTACCAGATGTCTTGGTCTCTGACAACGGCCCCCAGCTGACATCCAAACCCATGGAGGAATTCCTGGCCAGACTGGGCATCCGCCATGCCCTCACCGCACCCTACAGGCCGGCCGGAAATGGGCAGGCTGAAAGAATGGTGAGGCTCACAAAGGAGGCACTCACCAAGATGGCACCAGGGGACTGGCAAGAACGGATTGACAACTTCCTTCTTACCCAGCACATCACCCCGCATGCCACCACGCGGAAGAGCCCAGCAGAGCTGCTGATGGGGAGGAAGCTAAGGTCACCCTTAGACCGACTACACCCGCAGTACAGCCCAGATGTGACTGCCACCGCCAGCCGCCCGCTCCGAGCATTCAGCAAAGGAGACCCAGTATTTGCGTTGAATTTCCATGGGTCTCCGAAATGGCTGAAGGGAGAGATAGAAAACACAACCGGCCCGAAGTCCTACAGAGTGGAGCTGGAAGATGGACAGGTCTGCCGACGGCACATTGACCAGCTCCGGAAAAGGTGGAGAGGATCGAGCGAAAACCAGCCCGACGAGGTAGGCCTGCCACACCCCTGCGAGGTGGGCCAGCAACACCCCGGCGAGGAAGCGAGCCAAAACCGGCCCGACGAGGTAGGCCTGCCACACCCTTTCGAGGTGGGCCAGCAACACCCCGGCAAGGCAGGACAGTACCAAGGCAGCATTGCTGAGCAGACCCCGGCCGAGGAAGTAGACCGGTACCCGCATCGCGAGGGGGACCAGCACCACCCCGGCGAGGAGGGCACCCATCACCACAGCCCCAGAGACCGATGTCCCAGCAACAAGGTAGACCGGGGACACCTCCAGGAGGGAGATTCACACACCCCCAGCGAGGACGGTCTACAACACCCCGGCGAGGGAGACCTCTACCGCAAAGCAGTAGACCGGGGACAACCACGAAGGGCCAACACACAACGCCCGGGCGAGGGCGACCAGCGACACCCCAGCGAAGGAGACCTCCACCAACACCCCGGCGAGGTCGACCAACGCCCACCAGACAAGGAAGCCGCGCGACACCCCGACAAGGTCGGACGGCAGAAACAACAGGCCGGCCCGAAGGGCAAGTCCCAACAACAAAAAGGGAAAGTAACCCAGATGGACTTACCGGACAGCCGAGAGCACCCACCGAGCGATGTCCACCGACAAGTCCCCGACGAGACCGGGCAGGAGAAGGACCAGCAGCACCAGCCAGACAATCCAGAGGTTGGGACCGGAGGAGCGGGCATGGGGCCCACTCACTCGACGGCCGGAATCCTGGGCACCCAAGTCGGGGAGCCAGAGAGGTCGAAA
>WNWU01013201.1:1174640-1285217 GCA_012654045.1 Ptyas mucosa
TATAGGTAGCATTTAGCACCAACAAGACTGGCAAAAATGTACCCCAATTTATCACCTCAATGTTGGAGATGTGGTCACAAATTAGGGACATACTATCACATGTGGTGGATGTGCCCTAAAGTGAGGAAATTTTGGTATAAAATTAAAGGGTGGTTGGAAGAGATTATACTCCAAAAGATAGATTTTAAACTAGAGATGTTCCTCCTAGGAATGATTAATAGAAAATTGGAGAAAAGTCTCTATTATATTATATTGCATATTCTAACAGCGGCCAGATTTACTTTAGTGCAAATGGGAAGTTGACCAATACACCATCAGAAGAAACAATAATAAAGAAAATCCTCGAATGCACCAAAATGGATAAATTAACGATGGAAATCAAAGAAAGAGAAGACTCAGATTATTATAAAGTGTGGAATAGGTTTTATACATGGTTGGAAAACAGAAATCAAATTAAGAAATAAGAATATAAAGTGAAATTTGATATTAACATACTGGATATGAATGTAAATAATGACCCTACTAACAAAACAGTTAATTATGAATATTTAAAAATAAAGAGAAGAAGCGGGAGGATAAAAGCTAAGAGTAAAGACAAAAGTCGATGCAGAAAGTTGTAAAATTGTAAATATCTGTATATTTTAACGGCTGATGTGTGTGTGTGTTTTTGGTTTTTTTATTTTATTTTATTTTATTTGCTATTGTGTGTTTTGTTTTAAAATGTAAAATACTCAATAAAAATTATTTTAAAAAAATTAAAAAAGAATATATTGCTGAAGTGGGCTGAATCTAAAATCAGATTTAGATCAGTTGTACTGAAATCCCTTTGTAATTATTGTGAAATGTTAATCATAATTAACTTAAATCCGGTTCATTTTGCTTGATAATAATATGACTAATTTAGATTGGATTACATCTAAAATAACATATTAATTAACAGCCATATACCAAGAAATGTCTAGTTAAAAATAACCTATGCTATTATATCCATAGGTAGCCTATGGTAAACTTTCTCTCTCCCTCCCTCTCCCTCTCCCTCTCTTTCTCTCTCTCTTTTTCCCTCCTTCCCCCCCCCCTCTCTCTATCTAACCTACATAATGCAAAAATCACTAAGTAGGACAAATATTTTGAATATACCACCAAATGGAGTATTGTGAAGCAAATGTAATCCCCAACCATTGACAGAGACTAAAGCAGTGCTGGGGGGAAATTATATTGAGTAGATACAATAATGTGGCTATCAATTGTTCTCAGCCCTTTCTCTTTACTTTTACTTTTCTCTTAATAAAACACATTCTTGTGGCTGCCTTAAAGCCCAGAGGGGATTTCTTAAAATTGAGGAAGCTGAAGCTTATGCCCAGTTTGAAACAGAAGAAGGACCACAGGTGGAGAATGCATCTGTTCTCAGCACACCACTCAGCCTGAGCATAACAGTTGATTTCCCTGGGACTGGAAAGATCACTTCCTGCCAGAGGCTTGGACCAGTTCCACCCTGCAGATAGTGTCCACCAGTATCCTGGAGAATACAGTATTTGGGCTTAGAGAAAATTCAGGGAAAGGAGAGGAATCTGAAGCAGATTGAGAGAAAGCGTGTACAACAATGTCCCATGGATCTGTTGCTAATTGTTCTTATCTCTTCTCTGTATACAGGCTGGCAAAAGATGGTCAAGCAATCCCATGAAGTGCTGTTCCCAGATTTTTACATTGATTTCTAACTGGAAGTCACAGCAAAGCTAGTGATTTCAAAACAAGAAACTTAACAGATCCATGCATACCATTTTAGACAAAGATAGGACTTTTAAAAAATAATCATTAGAATGTTTTTGGACAGTTCTCACCACTGCCAAAATGGACTGAGTATCTAATTCTTTTTCTGTAATTGTCAGTGTCATTTCTTTCAGCCAGTGTGCTGAAAACAGGCTATTTAATGAAGTATGAAAAGTCATCTTCCTTAGCATTCTGGTTCCTTTAAATCAGAGGAACAGAACCTGCAGAAAACAACAAGAATAGCACTACCTTCTTCCTCCCAAATTACGTATTTTAGTAATTCTGAAGTTTATTTTAAGTATCTCCAAATGCTTTTAGGCATATTAGATTCCTAGAACAAACTGTCCACCTTATTCATTCAGAAATGGAAAGTTTTGTAACGTACAGTAGTGGCAGTTATGGGATAGTTCAAAAAGTGCATCTGGAGTGGAAAGGAAAGAGATGGGGATTTTTTCCTGCAAATAGAAGAAACGAAAAGGTAATGAATAATGGCTAATTAATAAAGGATGATAGGAATAAAGCAAATGACAGTGGATCCAGCAAGGGTAATGAGGCAAAAAATCTGGAACACAATGCTAAAATTTCTAGGAGCTGAATGTTGAAACGGAAAGAGTAATAGAATACAAAATCAAGCCATTATTTGTTATTTGCTTTCTGAGCTGACCAAAGAGGGCTGAAATGAACCTATCAGTCCATAACAATAAGAGTAATACAGTATTAAAAATACCCATTTGTCTGTGCAAAGCCTGGGCAATCATTGAACAGTATCTTGATTCAGGAGAAAATGCCTTTTATCCTGTAATAGCCTAGCAGGCTGATAAAATTAAAGAGTTACTTCAACAGGATTAAGGAAAAAAAATAATTTTAGAATTTTTTTAGTAGTTTGGCAAAAATGTTCAGATACTGATATTATAAATATTTCAAAATTATACAGCTAGCTGCAGATTTCATTTTCCCATTATAACAATTAACCTAAGTGATTTTTAAGGCCAACCAACATAAAATTTGCAAATGAACATTTCTCCGTGGATTCTGAATGGAAAATGTGTTGAATAAGTAAACAAGCAAATAAGGATGTTGTGAATGGGAAGCATGCCCAAGGCCTGCAGGCACACTGAAGCGTGGGAAGCAGAGCACAGGTTGGTTCAGGCAGTAAGTTTGGGAGACTCAGGGCAAGCAGTGTGTGAGCTGGGGAGGTGCTACCATGTGAGCTGGGCCTCCCAAGGACTCTTCCACCCCTGAAGCACCCCATGCTCCAGTTAACAACTTGCATGGTCACTTAACAACCTCATTGGGGAGATAGGGATAAATGTAGTGAGGTATGTGATCACATGGCACCTTGTTTAACAACTATCACAACTTAGGCTTCATTGTGGTTGTAAGTTGAGGAGTATCTGTAGAATGTTTTCCCATTACTTTCATGATTATTTTTCATTCAGAATTCATTGGAATTTTGATTGACCGATTGATTACAATACTGTCTTTATAAATACCTTGTGTATACTTCTATTAGAAAAAAATGCAAATAATTTAATTATTTTCTGGCTACTTTATAAGATAGTTTTGAGCTGAATATGTGTATTGGGCTTTAGTTATCTATGGACAGAATGCTTTTAGAAATTGCTATTATTGTTTTGATTAATTTTTTTAAATTAATATCAATGATTATGTGGGCAATTATTTTAGAAACCTTGAGGAGTTTGACTGCCCTTTGATATTACATGCATTTCTTTAAATTAAATAAATAAATGATTACAAATGATGATACAAAATAAAGTGTAAAGTACAATATTGTTTATTGTAAAAACTTTTTAATCATATTTCAAAACATCAAAATTCCACAGAATGAAGAGATACTTCTTTAGCGCTCAAGGTTTTTACCAAACGAAGGGAAATCCCACCAATCTGTCTGTTTAAAACTTTGATCTTATAGCCTTTAAATCGTCTGTCCTATCCATTTTGCTGTAAAAAAAAAAACCCAACAACATTGAGTTGATCTGCATAATTAAGTTTAGGCATCTTCATTTGCAAAAAACCTAACTAGAAAAATATTTTATTTGTTTTCCCCCAGAAAGTTCCCAAGCCAAACTCAACCAGAATTCCACATCAGATGCAAACCTCATGAAATATAGGACAATCAGCCAGATTCCACAGTTCACCCTCAACTTTGTGGAATTCAACCTCGAGAAGCATCGTTCAGGCTCTACCACAGAGATTGAGATAATCGCCCCGCACAAAGTAACAGAACGCACCCAGAATGTAACTGAAAAAGTCACTCAGGTATGTGGCTTCTGAGAGGTAGCATGAAGATGAATCACTAATAGGGTGGAGGAAGGCAAATTCAGCTGAAAGAAAATACACACATAAATAATCTAAACATAAATGTACAGCAGTACATTTTAAATTGCTTTGGATACAGTACAAATATGCCCTAGCAGTATTTTCCCCCTATGTATTCACGACATTGTTATTATCTCACTACCATCCCACAGCAGTAGCTGTTGCCTCTTCTTTTGGCACAGTTTTTGTTATGGATATGACTTAGCATGGTTCTTAAGGATGATAATGTGGTTATGGGTTGGATACACACACACACAGAGAGAGAGAGAGAGAGAAAGATTACATGTAGACTTTTTATAAATAAAAGACAAATCTAAAAAAGAGAGAGATAAAGTGAGAGAAGAAAAAAGAGAATAAAGTGTAAGGAAAAAATGCAAAAAACAAAAAACAGTGATAACTAATGGAATTAAATTATTTCCTATTGTCTTTCAACAAATACAGACCTATCATTTCCCCTCCCTCTTAACTATTTCAGAGATCCATTCAGTCCCTTTTGTAATCCTCATCTTTTTCAATCACTAAATCCATAAATCATCCTTTCACTTTTTTCTTCTTTTAGTAATAAGTCCATAAATGTTCTCAGAAAAGCATTTACTGCTTTCTTCCTGACCAAACAGGTCAGTTTTGCCATTTTTACCAGTTATGATATTTTCACAATTGATTCCTCTATGTGGTTATATCTGTACTCTTCCATTGCTGCAGAAATGATAGGTTTATGATCAATGCTGTATTGTGGACATTGTTGGTTTTCTTCTGCTTCGACTTAACATGGAGCTTGGACATAAAACAATTTGTCCTTTGTTATACAATCACCCATGTCACATCTTTGCTATTATAATTGAACTCTTCTATCTTATATTGAAGTTAGTCCTTGACTTACTAAGTAGTAGCAATTGTTAAGCAAGGCACCCATGTTAAACGATGTATTATGTAAAAATGTATTTTCTTCAGCTGGGTTGAATCTCTGCCTTTGGTTTCTGGTAAATTCATAGTAAAAAAAAGTATACATTATTTCACTGTAATAACAATTATTGGATGTACTGCTTCACAGAAGACAGACTGATTCTGATCTAGCCTATATTGGGTTTTGGATCTAGGGTGAATGTATGTCTGTGATTAAAACTGAGGAGAGAAGACATAGTACTGAAGGATTCTTCAATATTACTACTAATATTCCCATCTCCCCTCCATATCTCTATAATATGTTTCTGAGTGGAACTTAATGGGTATAGGTCATCAATATGGACTTGCTGCTACAATTTATTAGAAACAATCCCAGTGTAGCCCATTTAGGGGAAAAGATTCCTTTTATGTGAGCAGTCTCACAGAATACCTTTGCTCTACTCTCTGCAGTTCCCTGAGCTTTTGTGTTGAGAGAGAGTGCTAATTCCATGACCTCATCTTCAGTGAGCAACAGTAGATGTATCTGCTGTTTGCTGTTTTGCCCTACACCCTTTGCCTGCTCAGAGGCAATCAGTCTGATGGTGCTGGAGCTGGCTACTTGTCATCTGTCAGCACTTCTCAGCTGGCTCTGGCACAGGCTGCTTGTCACTGGTCTTCCTCTGACTCTGAATTCACTATGATATTATGCAAAGATTTAGAGGCAAAAAGAAGAGGACAACACATAGCAAGGTGAAGAATGATGGGTACACTTAGAAACCCCAAAGGACTAGGATGGGGAAAGATAATCATGGAGAAAATATACTGATGTGATTACTGCAGATTAACATAGTTTTAATGGCATTTCATCATCATCAATCTTCTTCTGCATAGGTGTTGATTTCAGTGTCACAATATGCCATGATGCAATTTCTGAGGCAGTACAAAATATTGGGTGGAGGGGAGTTACAAAAGTTAACAGGAGCATTCCTCTCTGACATCTGCCTCCCATATCTTTCTGCACAGATTCATCTTTCCATATCTAATATATTCCAGAGATAGTACGTGCACATCCACAAAAAAATTGGATTCTTCCTACAAGAGTTACGTAGTCAGTCACTTGTTTTGTAGCTGTTGTTTTAATATTACTTTCCCACTAAACCAGAGACTAGTTGTCACTTCTTGTGGTGTTTGTTATGCCAGTTGTGATTTAAAACTGTTGGAAGAAATATCCTTCTGGGTTCAGTTCCAAGTGGGGAAAAAGACACTAGATTCATGGAAGTTGCTTGGAAAGAAGGTTTATCGATGAACAGGATCACATGGCTTTAGAAGATCCTGAGCAGAAAAGGGGCGAGATGCTGAAAGTGCCTGTGTTTTATGCCCTCTGTTGGGTTTTGAATTTGAGATTGTATTCTGATTGGTTGTTAGACTCCCATGGGGTCATGCAGGGGCAATTCTATAGTCTGTCCTGAATCCCAAGCTTGGTTCAGCCTTGCTGGTTGATGATGTAATGAAGGGGCTTTGGGCAATTCCTATTATGGCTCTGCTAGAAGGAGGTAGATCTTTGTTATGTAGAATAGACTGGCTCAGGCCTTAATGACCACCATTGACAAAGGTTTCTGAGTTTCTGCCTCCCTTTTAGGGGAAATATTCTGCCCTTTTAATATTCCCTAAAATATCTTATTTTCCTAGGAGAGGGGTGGGTGCTAACTTCCTACAAAACCATTATAACTGTCTCAGTAACATTGCTACGTCCACTTTTTGCCTTGAACAACTACCCTGAGGATTGGCCAGATAGAATCTACCAAAGAAGATCACTTTCTTTTCTTCTGGATTAATATCCTGCAAGCAAATCACCCTCTTGTATTCATATATTAATACTGTTACCCTCCTCCAAAGTACAAAGCAGATGACAATATTGTCACTGACAAGCCTATTAAATACTGCTATAGTGCCATTTTTTTTCAAATTCCTATCTCAAAACACTTTCTGAATCATCATATTATTTAGATTGCTATTGGTTATTAGATAAATCCACAGAAGAGATTTATAAGTAAATATTTGCCCCCATAAAGAAAAAGCATGTGATAATAAAGATCTGTATTCCCTTCACCCTTTATTTCAAAGTTTAGGCGTTTTCAGTGTGTTTTGAGGCAAGTGAGATTATAAATCAGCTAATAAAAATAAATGAGAAAAAATAAAGATATTTCACAAATTCACTAATCCTACATTTAAAAATAAAGGAGAGGGAGAGATGTGGGGGGAGGGAAAGAGAGAGAAGGTAAATGAGGCAGTATCAAATGTAGGGAGTTTGCATTCCCTTTTATTGTTGTTCCAAATGCAGTATATTGAAATAGATAATTTTAGGAATATATGGTTTTTCAGGTTAGACCTGTTTTCACACTGAAGATGCTTAAAACAGCTTTATTTTAAATAGTCAAATACTCTGGGGATAATTTTTAAGCTTTTTAGTTTTGAATAAGCTTTCATTATTTCCTGTCACTACTACAATTGAACTTGGCAATTTAGTATGGAATTAGAACAGTGGTGGGTTTCTACCAGTTCGCCCCAGTTCCCGGTAATGGCAGTGGCAGAAGGCTCCGCCCACCCACCGGGACATCATCACGGATGCTCTGCACATGCACAGAAGGTTCTGCGCATGTGCAGAAGCACCACACACGCACTCACAGTCCTGAACTGGTAGCAAAGGTAAGTGGAATCCTCTCTATCCAAAATGTGATGTCAGCATTCCAAGTAATGCACCCATAGAAAACAGAACTCTGAGGCAGGCAGGTTCGTCAAAGAACAGTTTATTGGATATTTCATATTGGCACAACTGATGAAAGCTGACTTTGAAATTTCCCATGGCTTTCACCTAATTAAAAGTAAAAGTTTCCCCTTTCTCCCCAAGTCTGAAGCTGGAGTCAGGCATTCAGCCACTCGGTAGCCTTGCTGGTCACAGTGGAGATTTGATGGGCTGCCCGGGGGGGTCCCCTTGGTTGCTTCTCAGCTTGGCATGGGCAAGACCGACGACACAGCTGGTGTTTTTCAGTCTGGCTTTTTGGTTTCTTCTCGGCTGGTCCATGCTTCTTGTGCCAGTTGAGTTTGAGGTCCATGGCCACTGTCATTCGGTACCACTCATGGATGCGGTTGGGGACTCCTCGGCAGACATATGTGTGAAGCAGCCCTGGGTCCAGTCCATCTTTGAAGAAGTGGGCCAGAAGTCACTCAGGCCATCACCGCAGCTTTCCCACATTTCTCCTAAACTCCCTGACATACTCTTTGGCAGGACGACCCTTCTGCTTAATGTCGCAGATTTCTGTTTCAGCTTCCTGGATCTAGGATTCATTCTCAAATCTGGACCTCAGTTCTTGCAAGAAGAAATCAGTCTTCCCAACTCTAATGCATCTTCATCATAGAGCTGGTTCACCCACTCAGCTGCTTTCCCTTTCAGGCAGGCGATTACACTCGCACCATAGCCTGGTCAGTGAGATAGTCGGAACAATAGTCATTGATGTGAACACACACCTGGTTCAGGGAAAAGGCCAACTTCTTCTTCTTTTTTAACTTAAACATTCCATCTTCCATTAAACAGTGTGTCATCTGGGTACAAATATTTTTGTGTAATAACAATCAAAATTTACAACAATATTCATTACAATAATATTAATTCTCTGATCTTACAATAATAATAATAATGAGCATAATACATTTCTCCCTCTTAATGTATCTTCTAATAAGAATATAATAGTAATAATATTAAATATAATCATCATGATAGTCAAATTAATAAAAATCATCATATTGTTTGCTTCTCTATCTTAACATGTTTTCTATATTTCACTGATCTCCGTTTATTTCTAACTTCTATTTTTATTTTCCAACCATTCATAAAATTAACTCCCATGTCACATAATATTCAGTTTGTTCTTTTTCCTTTATAGCAAGCTTAATCTATTCATTTCTGCACATTCTAATATTTTCCTAATCACATTCTCATCAGTAGAGATGATCTCCACTTTTCCAGTTTTGTCCAAATACAATTCTAGCTGTGGTTAATACATGTATAATTAAATATGAATTCCTTTTACTATAAGTTTCAGGTAAAATCCCCAACAGAAATATTTCTGGTTTTAAGTCAATGTGCTGCTTTATCATCTTTTCCAGCCACATTTGTATTTTTATCCAATATTTTTTGCTTCTACACATGTCTACCACATATGATAATATGGCCAAGGTATCTGGTGGCATTTCTAATATTTAGCTGACTTATCTTTAAACATCTTTGGCAACCTCGTCGATGCAAGATGCCATCTATAAAACATCTTATACAGATTTTCTTTATATCCAGTTGACATTGTTAGTTTATAGTTCCTTTCCCACAACTTTTGCCATTTATCTAATTCTATTGTGTAACCAAAGTTTTTTGCCCATACCATCATTGTCTCCTTCACTTTTTCATCTTCCAGTTTACTGGCTAATAAGTAATTATACGGCTTTTTTATCAATCTTTTTTCTGTCCCTGCTAATATCTTATCTAATTCTGTTAATTCTTTATAGAAACCATATAATTTAGCATCTTTCTCATATCTAGAATGTATCTGCACTTGTGAATACCACGCCATGTCGATCCCTTGATCACTCAGTTCTTGTTTAGTTTTAAGTTCCCCCTTTTCATTCAAAATATCTTTATATCTAACAATATTTCCCATGTTAATAATGTTTGGGTGGATCAGTGCTTCCATTGTTGAAAGCCAAACTGGTATCCTCAAATAATGTTGTTCTCTAATTTTCTTCCATACTAACAACAAAGCATTCCCTATGTAATGTCTTTGAAAATTACCATATATCTCACTTTTCCCATACCACAAGAAGGCATACCAACCCAGTTTAAGTCGTGGCCCTCCAAAATCAATAGTTTTGTATGTCTCAATGCAATCCGTTCTTTCATCCATGTTAATACCACTGCCTGATAATACAATTCCTAATTAGATAGTCCAAAGCATCTATTTCTTGAATCCTGAATATTTTTAAGCTAATTCTTGCTTTTTTCCCTTGCCAAATATATTTTAATATATTTTTCTTTTGTGCAGTGGCTTCCGCGGGGTTTTTCTTCCCCAGGGTGCAGAGGTGGTCCGGGCTTGAGGAACTGGGCAGGGGCCAGGCATTCAGATGCTCTGTGTCTGTGTTGGCAGCACCGGTAGCACTTGATCATCCTGGATAGTGTGGGTTGCGACGCTTCAGGTGGCTTTGCCATAGCTCAGTGTCCTAGGGATCTTCTTGCTGGTTTTTCTGCAGTTGGTTTCCTATGGGGCAGGGATTTCCAGGTCCCTGGCCACTGTTGTGTTGTATTTCCAGGCTTGTATATGCTCCAGGACTCCCCTAATGCTGCAAGCTTCTCTGAGATCTTGGGTCAAGGGCCTCTTTGAA
Source organism: Ptyas mucosa (assembly GCA_012654045.1). Taxonomy (NCBI): domain Eukaryota; kingdom Metazoa; phylum Chordata; class Lepidosauria; order Squamata; family Colubridae; genus Ptyas; species Ptyas mucosa. Next base: position 1,185,057 of record WNWU01013201.1, read on the forward strand.
GTGGTAAATGAGGAGGTGCTCAGGCCAGTTCCTCAGGTTTCCGGCCAGTCTTCAGAATTCCTACACTAATTCTTTGGGAGGCTGGCCTGCTTGTTTCAAGGCTTTGATCTGGACTTTGGCTTCTACTTGGTGGGCTGTGTCTTTGAACCAGCCTTGGAGCAATTGGACAAATTTGTCCACATCACCTAGTTCAGGGGCTCCCTCATCATGTAGCTCAGCTATCCACTCTGCCGCTTCTCCTTCATTCATGGCACCCGCAATCACCAAAATCATGTCTCAATCGGTTGGGTATTGGTCCCCATAGCAATCAATGTGAGCCCAGACCCAATTGAGGAAGTAGACCAGCTTTCCTAAGGTCCTGTCAAATGTCACTCTAAGTTGCGGAGGGGAAGCGTCTGGCAGGACCAGTTTCAGGACAGTTTCCGGTGTTGGGACTGTCACCAGCGGCAGGACCAGCACTGATTGCTAGGCCAGCGCTGGCTATAGGACCAGAGCTGGTGTCCACTGGTATTGCATCCACCCCTGGCTGGGGTAGAAGGCTCAGCCAGGAGTGATCTGGTTGGCTGGAGGCAACCTGAGGACTGGTTGCTGAGGTGGGGTGCTAGGTCCCAATAGTCTGAATTGTGGCCCTTGTAGCACCAGACTGGATTGACTTAACAGGCCTTGCTGCTGCACCCCAATTCCAACAGGGGCTGTCACTCTGGTAGATCAGGCCCAATGTATGATGGGCTATGGTACGATCTGCTTCATGCTGAGTGAAAGGAAGTAGATGCTCCACTCGGTGCTTCTGCAGCCTCCTAGTCCAGGAAGGTGAACATGGGTTGAGCCAGAATCTGTCTGGGGTACCAGGAGGTTGTGCGATGCTGCCCGTGCTAAGCTGGCCGAACCACTCCAGCAGGCCCACCAGCAACTGGCTACACGATGGCGGTGGGAAGCCTCACTCTCAGGAGTCGCTGAGATCGGCCGGTCCCGATGCTCTCCATTCAAGGGCTTGGGTCTGCTCTGCTCTTCTTGCTCCCATCTGCTGTTCCTGCATCATTGCCCCTTGGATGGGATGGACCATCTCCTCTACTGTTTTTGAAACTGTAGACTGGTCACTATGAGAAGGCAGTCATTAAGACTCTTATCCCCCTTTTGGACCAACTTATTTAATCACAAGACTTCCCATCACCATGAAAGGGTGATGGTATTCTGATGTTATAGTATACCGGCTTCCTTGTACAACTATCCACCTTACCTTTTTGTCTTAACCATCTATTTTAAACCATCTTTAACAACTTTAAGAAGAAAATTAGCCTTTCATCACTTCCAATTCCATCTCTCCTCTAATGTATTCAAAAACAGAACTCCTCACACTGCGAGATTCCCCCCTCTCGCAGGTTTGGCCCTCCCAATTATCTAGGGCCGCCCTCAAGGACGGGTTTTGGAACCCCGAGAGGTGGTATGCTAAGAACCGGAAGCTTTGGGGTTTTTTAGATAGTTTTTCAAACTCTATTTTAAAAAGATCTGGGAGGAGGGTGGTTTCTAATGTAAATAAGGAGGCTGGGGGACCTCCCGGGAGGGGGGTGGGTTGTGTGGGTTCAGGGGTTAATCTGCAAGGGACGGGGTCTAGTCCGGCTAAGGAGCACGACGGAGGTGATACGAAATCCGGAGTCAAGGAGGGGGTTAGAGCTTATACTATCGGTAGACATTACATCAGTACTATAGGTGGGAGGGGCAGATATGGCAGGAGTAGGGGGCCATATCAAGTGAAGGGAGTACGCGCTCACTGTCTTCAAGCGGTGGCATGCTCCGGCCCCCAATGCTCTGCTCGTTCCCCAGGTTGCACAGACCCTCAGGCCCTGGACCTTCGGCTGATGCTATGCAACGCCAGGTCTGTGGTAAACAAAGCCCCCCTCATTTGTGATCTTGTTCAAGAGGGGGGAGCGGACCTGGCAGGTATTACGGAGACCTGGCTGGGCCAGGAGGGAGGGGTTTCTCTCATAGAGATGTGCCCACCTGGTTTCCGAGCATTTCATCAGCCAAGGTCACAGGGGAGGGGTGGGGGGGTGGCAGTTATCATTAGAGAAGGTCTTGGCCCGAAGGAGGCCACTGTTCCTCAGACGGTCGGATGTGAGTCCCTCCTTGTGAAGTGGGGTCATGGGGTACAGATGGGCTTGCTAGTTACGTACCTGGCTCCCTGCTACGTGGCGGCAGCCCTGCCTGAGCTACTCAACGTTATAGCCGCGGTGGCGGTTGATATCCCTAGACTTATAGTCATGGGAGATTTCAACCTGCCATCCGTCGGTGAGGCGTCTGAGGTGGCTCAGGAGTTCATGGCTTCCATGACGGCCATGGACCTGACCCAGTTAGTTCATGGCCCTACTCACACTGAGGGAAACACGCTGGACCTGGTTTTTGTCTCTGGTCAGTGGTTGAGTGATCTTGAGATAGGGGATATAGTGATTGAGCCCTTGTCATGGTTGGATCACTCCCTCCTTCACTTTGACCTTCGAACCACCACACCCCGCCGCAGGGAGGCGGAACCGATAAGGTGGTTCCGCCCCAAGCGCCTGATGGACCCAGATAGGTTCCAGAAGGAGCTTGGGCCATTTCCTGAGGCTCTGGCACATGGCTCGATCGAAGACCTGGTGGCCACCTGGGATAGGGAGGCTGCCGGGGCCTTGAATTGAGTCGTGCCTTTGCGGCCTCTGACTCGACGCCGATCTCGCCTGGCTCCTTGGTACACTGAGGAGCTGAGGGAGATGAAGCGTCGGAAAAGACGCCTGGAGAGCAGTTGGAGAGCCAGCCGATCTGAATCTGACCGAACACTGGTAAGATCTCATATTAAGACTTACCTAGTGGTGATAAAAGCGGCAAAACATAACTATTTTTCCGCTCTTATTGCATCATCAGATAACCGCCCGGCCGCCTTGTTTAGGGTGACCCGCTCCCTGCTCCTTCAGGAAGCGCGGGAAGACCCCTTGGAGGGTAGAGCCGAGGATTTTGTTCAATATCTGTATGATAAAATCGCTCAGATTCGGGAACACCTGGACTCTGACATAGTAGATTCAGGGGAAAGGATGGAGGCAGGTCTTGAGAATACCACCTGGAAAGAGTTTGATTCTGTGACTCCCGAATATGTGGACAGGATACTGGGGAGGCTGAATGCTACCACATGTTTATTGGACCCGTGTCCCTCCTGGTTGGTGCTGGCCTCTCGGGAGGTTACACAAGGCTGGCTCCAGGGGATTATAAATGCTTCTCTGAGTGAGGGTGTCTTTCCTGCTGCCTTGAAAAAGGCAGTGGTGAGACCTCTCCTCAAGAGGCCTTCCCTGGACCCGGCAATATTGGCTAATTACCATCCAGTCTCCAACCTTCGCTTCGTTGCGAAGGCTCAACCCATCCAAGACCGAGTGGCTGTGGTTTCCGACATCCCGATATAGTCAGTTGGTGCCAACGCTGACTATTGGAGGTGAGTCATTAGCCCCCACGGAGAGGGCTCGAAACTTAGGCGTCCTTCTGGACTCACAGCTATCTTTAGAAGAACACCTGATGGCTGTGGCCAGAAGGGCTTTTTATCAGGTTCGCCTGATACGCCAGTTACGCCCCTTTCTAAATCGGGACTCATTAAACACGGTCACTCATGCCCTTGTCACTTCCCGCCTGGACTACTGCAATGCTCTCTACATGGGGCTCCCCTTGAAGAGCACCCGGAGGCTCCAGTTGGTCCAGAATGCAGCCGCGCGGGTAGTTATGGGAGCGATGTGGCGCTCCCATGTGACACCCCTCCTGCGCGAGCTGCACTGGCTTCCTGTGTTCTTCCGGGTGCACTTCAAGGTTTTGGTTACCACCTTTAGAACGTTCCATGGCTTAGGACCGGGCTATCTTCGAGACCGCCTTCTGCCACCAGTACCCTCTCACCGACCAGTACGCTCCCATAGAGAGGGGCTTCTCAGGGTGCCGTCGGTCAAACAGTGTCGACTGACGGCCCCCAGGGGGAGAGCCTTCTCTGTGGGGGCACCCACCATGTGGAACAAGCTCCCCCCGGAGATACGGACAATCCCAGATCTCCGCGCTTTCCGCTGTGCCCTCAAGACGTTTCTATTCCAGCAGGCTGGCCTGGACTAACCTCTTCTAAAATTGCTCTTATATTTTTAAATCTTAATCTCATAAATTTAGAGTTTTAATTTTAGGTTTAAGACCAAATTATTTAATTGTATTTTAATCAATTCTTTAAAATATTTGTATTATATGTATTTTATCATTTGTCTGTACACCGCCCTGAGTCCCCCGGGAGTAGAGCGGTATATAAATATAATATAATAATAAATAATAATAATAATTGCCCCAGTCAACATCTCCTGGGGCGGCATGGCTCCCTTGGCTTTGCCCCACAGAGAAGGATCCAGTTGAACAGCTTGCCAGGACTCTGGCTCTTTGGGCTGGGTACCATTTTCCCTGAGTCTTAATGTGCCCGGTGTTGGGTTGACACTCAGGGCTCAGGATCCTGGACTACACCCCCAGTGAAAGAAGACTCTGAGGCTAGAAGCTTTTCAAAGTTCCATTTTTTTTTTTTATTTATATGCCGCCCTTCTCCGGAGACTCAGGGCGGCTTACAGTGCGTTAAGCAATAGCCTTCATACTTTTGTATATTTTTATACAAAGTCAGCTTATTGCCCCCACAATCTGGGTCCTCATTTTACCCACCTTAGAAAGGATGGAAGGCTGAGTCAACCTTGAGCCTGGTGGGATTCAAACTTGCAGTAATTGCAAGCAGCAGATGTTAATAGATGTTAATAACAGGGTGCTTTAAACCACTGTACTATTTTATTAGATATGTCATATTGGCACATCTGGGAAAACCCAAATCTGAAAGCTTCCAAGTTTTTCCCACCCAAAAGAAAGTCCAAGTCCCTGCCCCAACACCCACATGTCCATCACATGGTCCAATCAATGCACTATCCCAACTGGAGATGCCTCCCGGTCACACCACCCCAGGTGCATGGCAGGATGTCCTTGACTCTCAGAGAAAATAATGTTATTATAGCTAGATATCTCCCCAACTCCATACAATCCCCCCTCCCAGTTTCCCACAGCATTAAGTGTGGCAGCCCTGAAAATGCAAAGAAAAAGATGGCTTCCAGGACTGACAGGGTTACCCGATGAGGTCCCCACTCGGTGCTGCCTTGATGGGCTGCACTGTGGTCTGGGGCTTGACTGGGATGATGAAGCTGGTAGAGGGCTAGCTACTTGAATTGCTGGGATAGAGGCTTGATCCTGGTGGTGGAAGGTCACGGTTGGCTAGGTCAGGATCACCCAGGTTTGCTCAACCCAGCATGCTTACTTCAGGCTTTCCAAGCTCAACCTGTCAAACCTCTCTGGCAGGTCCTCCAGGGTTTGGCTGTGGACTGCTGTCCAATATTTCCAGGCCCAGGACTCATCCAACTTTGCCCTCCATTCATGGATGGTGATCATCGACTCCTGCGTCAAGGTCACTGGCACATCTCTCACCAAATCCTGGACCAAGCTCCTGTATCTGAAGTCTTCCTTGGCCTGATAGAGATGCCCTGTGTCCAGCCATTTGGCACAGACTTTCAGCCAGGTCATCATCTGGAAAGTGATCTCAAAAGCCACTGCTTCAACCACCCACTGTCTCTCAACAGGGGTCTGCACAGCCCCCAGGGAGGAGGCGGCGGCACCCACAATTTCCTCCTCTTATTTCTCCATCACTGCAATCTTCCCTGAGTCTTCACTGCTCCTGCAAAAGGTTGGGTGAGCAGCCAGGGCTCAGGACCCCGGAGAGCAGCTCCAATTCTATCAGAGAATTTGGAATTAGGAGAGAGTCAGCTTGATGTCAGCGTTCCAAGTAATGCACCCATAGAAAACAGAACTCCGAGATAGGCAGGTTTCTCAAGCAACAGTTTATTGGATACTTCATATTGGCACAACTAGTGAAAGCTAACTCTGAAATTTCGCATGGCTTTCACATAATTAAAAGTAAAAGTTTCCCTTCTCCCAAGACACTGGTCATGCTGTCCAATCCAGGTGGCTGCCGGTTGCTTGGTTACTTGCTCCTCCTCTGGCCAGCCACCTGTGAGAATGTCCTTGGTTCCCACAGGAAAACTTTATTATTTTGGCTACAAAACCCCATCTAACTATTTCCCCCCTCCCACTGAAGCTGGTTTTAGCCAGATTCACCTCAGGGCTGACATGTGGATTTTGCTGTCTTCAAAAGAGTAACCTTTGTCTTTCAAATGCAGATGGGTCGCTGAATCTTGTCCTGATGGGTTTGATTTCCTATGTTGTGCCATGCACTTATGAAATGGTTGTCTTGTTTCACTAATGTACAGATCGGGACATGTATCACTGTATTGTATTGCATATATCACATTACACTCCATTTATGTCTGAGTGTTTTATCCTTGGGGTGGACAAGCTTCTAGTGTATTCTTGAGTTTAAAATGTACATGTATGTTGTATTGGTTGAAAATTCTCCTGAGCTTTTCAGATATTCCTGCCACATATGGAATGACAATGTTGCTATGTTTGTTGTCCTATTCTTTGTCTGTAATGGAGAAGCTCCTGCTGGATCTTTTTCTGGATTTGATGAAGGCACAGTTAGGATAACCACAAGTTCTGAGTGATTCCTTGATGTGTTTTAGTTCTTGTTCTTTTCCTTTTTTACTGATAGGCAAACTTTCAGCCTGGTGGTTTAGAGTTCTGATCAGTCCCATTTTGTGCTCCAGTGGGTGGTATGAAATCAAAATGTGAACCTATCCTTCCATTCCCCCACCATCCAGTCTCAACCGTCAGTACCTATACTTCCATTCCACCTCCCACATCACAATTAATGAAGCTTCTTGGATAAGAAGTAAAATGTTTTGTTCTTCTTCCTCAAAAAAAAAAAAAAAAAGTCCAGTTGCTTTTGAAAAAGCAGCTTTGAGACAGCTCTGACCTGGATGACTGAGAATCTCCACAGACACTCTTCCTCTTAACCTACCTTTTAAAGCCTTTAAAGATTTGTTCCATATTATTGGTAGTATTGATTTTGTACAGGCCCCACCCAATGTCTTTTCTTCTGTTTGTTCATGTGGGAGTCTGATTAAGATGTTCTGGGGTTCCATATAAGCCGCCTCTTTTCTTATCTAAAACCATTAATTATTATTTCATTTCATATTTTTAAATTAATGCTCTGTCCCTCAGAATCATGATTTTAAGAATGAAGCAATATAATACTGTAATACAATCCCCAAACCAATAAATACTTTTTTTTATTAATTCAGGTTCTTTCTTACTATTAAAATGACATGAAGATATTTTTCTGTTATTTTCTATTCTCCCTTAACCCGAGGCAAAGCATATAAATTGTATCTTTATGCAAATATATTATTTTTATAGACTATTATAGCTGTTTTATTTCTATGTCATATATATATATACGTATAGTCCTCGATACAGCTATTCTGAAACTGCATATTGTTATTTTTTCCTCTGATAGGTTCTATCACTGGGAGCAGATGTCCTCCCAGAGTATAAGTTGCAGGCACCACGCATCCATCGATGGACCATTCTGCACTACAGCCCCTTCAAAGCAGTTTGGGACTGGCTTATCCTACTGCTGGTCATCTACACAGCTGTCTTCACTCCCTACTCAGCTGCTTTCTTGCTCAATGAAGACCAGGAGGAGAAGCAGACAGACTGCAGCTATTCATGTGATCCCCTCTATATAATTGACCTCATTGTGGACATCATGTTTATAATTGACATTGTCATTAACTTCCGCACTACTTATGTCAACATGAATGATGAAGTAGTCAGCCACCCAGGAAAGATTGCTATCCATTATTTCAAAGGCTGGTTTCTCATTGATATGGTTGCTGCCATCCCCTTTGATTTACTCATCTTTCGCTCTGGATCTGATGAGGTGAGATATACATTATCTTACACACTGAGGATCTATTTGACAGCATATGATATTTGTCAGTTGTCAGGTGAACATATTGAATATGTCATGGGTTTTTAGAGGGTTGAAGAAAACGTCTAGAGAAGGATGTGCCAGAAATAATTTTGCTTATAGAACCTTACTATAAACAGTTCTTTAAATTTCAGCTTGCACCACAGATGCGTTAATCATGTATTTTTTTCTAAGTGGTGCTAATCAGGCTATGTGGTATGTTCTGAGCTTTTCAAACACCAGCTATTGATATAATGCCAATTACAGAACTGATAATGCATCAATACCTAGATGACTCTGGATAAGATGAACACTGTTTGTAGGCATTGTTGGGATTTCTGGATGTTTTAAATACTCCCATCTAGAAAGAAATCTACAGCTTATTTTAGGGCAGATATCATTTTTCTGGAGTTAAAAATCTTAGAAAATTCTGACCTTAAGGAATTGCTATTAGAGAATAATAGTAACTTCTCATAAAATCACATATGTGCCTTAAAATGTTAAAAAAAAGAGTAAAATATGCATACAGATAATGCACTGTATTTTAAATGACATTGTGGAGAGCATCTATCTGGAAAATATATATGTTAGGCTTTTTTCCTCTTTCTTAAAAAAAAGAAGAAGAAGAATGCATTTGCAAGGCAAGTATGACATTTTCATGCATATTTTAGGTTGATTCAGCATATGCCTATTAAAGGTGGAAATAAGATCCAGAAGCCCTGCCACTAATTCATTGTTTGTTCTTTGATTTCTGCACACTTTCTTTCTTTTTCCTCTCTCCAGACAACAACTCTGATAGGGCTTCTAAAGACTGCACGACTCTTACGCTTAGTGAGAGTGGCCCGCAAGTTGGATCGCTATTCAGAATATGGGGCTGCTGTACTCTTTCTGCTCATGTGCACATTTGCTCTCATTGCCCATTGGCTAGCCTGCATTTGGTATGCTATTGGCAATGTGGAGCGGCCATATATGAAGCATAAGATTGGATGGCTGGACAACCTCGGTGACCAGATTGGCAAACCCTACAATAACAGTGATCTCTCGTCTGGCCCTTCCATCAAAGATAAATATGTGACTGCCCTCTACTTCACATTCAGTAGTCTTACCAGTGTCGGCTTTGGCAATGTCTCACCCAATACCAACTCTGAGAAGATTTTTTCCATCTGCGTCATGCTAATTGGCGGTAAGTGCTTCTGAACCTTCTCTGTAAATTTAATTGTATCTCCCTCTCAGCAATAGCAACATTTCATTTTTCTTCAAACATTTCTTCCAAACATTTCTGAGATTTCTTGGCATGAGTCCAAAGTCTGCTCTTCCTTTGAGATACAGTGTTGGTGATATCCACTGGGGCAGATAGCTGAATCACCATAAATAGCTTGAAGGAATCAGCATAGGAAGAACCAGCTACATCTAGGCTGTTATCAGTTCTCAGCTTCTGCAAAGGGAGGTGAGAAAGAATTCACACAGTAGCATATAGCGATTATGAGCACAAAACAAAAGTTTGGCCCATATAGTTAGTACACAAATGCAGGTTAGTATCCATATTTATTCATGATCTCTCCATCAGGCATGTGGATTTTCCCATATACAGATGATTTTTTTTCCAGTACATTCTAAAGCTAAGCTTAGAACAGGACTACACTGCCCATTGCATATGCTGCTACACTTAACAGAAGTAGTACAAAAAATCTCAGTTCATCTTTTCCACTCATAACATTTTTCTTCTCAGGTAATGCTGAGTTCTTGAATTTTTTATTTGTTTTTAATAATGATGATGATGATGTAATTATTTTTGTTGTTATAACTTTTTAGCAAGATCAGCTCAATGTTTACCTGAGAATTCCCCTTTGACTTTCACCTGGAGACTTTCCCCTTGGAATTACTGTGGGAGTAAACTCCCTGTCATAGACATTCTCTGTGTAGGAATGTGTGTGTGTGTGTATTTTTCCCTCTGTCTAGCAGAGAACAATTGTGCAATATGTCCCCTGCACATATTGTCATACATTTTCCACATAATACATCACAACTGTCTTTGGAAACTAGTATTTCAAGCCTCTATATCAGGCATTTCTTATGCTCAACTGTCAAAATAGCTTCTCAAAATATTTATTATGCCTCCATTCTGAATGCTTCATTATTGTATCATTGAAGGATGGCTCAGTCTATCATGTCACTGATGGATGTGTCCTCCCCTTCATGTCTAGTAGTTGTATCTCCTGCCTAATCTAGACCAAAATTGGTTCAGCTGGTGAGCTGACATTGAGCAAATATGTAACTGTCATCCATTCAAGATGAATCAAACCTGGAAACTAAAGACACCTAAACTAATAATACTTTTATTATAAAGTTTTAGTACAAAATATTGCTATTCTGAATGCGCTTTCTCCCTCCTTCCCTTTATTTTCATGAGAATTTGGGAGATTCATGTCTGAGATGCTCTCTTGCATTTCATTTCTGCCCTAGACTCAAATTTCATTGATCTGACCCTTGTCTTGGTTGTGGCTCTTCCACTTGTTTCTTAAGGTTTCTTCTGCCCTGAGATTCAAGAAATGAAGTGTAAGTACTCCATCAGTCATACTGTGGATTAGAAAAACCGTAAGAGGCAAAGGGACTATAAAACTGGTTTCTCAAAATATTTTAGTACATATGTCATCAACTACAGGTTATGCCCTTTGTACTATTGCACATAAAGTCATTGCTCTTAGGTGTATCCAGACATTATTATCTAACATTAATCATTCCTGTTCTCAGATCACTATTTTTGATGCAATGAAGGTGTCCCTTCTATGATATAGCAAAATACTTAATCTACTGTAGGATGGGGCAGCCATTTTCTTCTATAATATTAAGAGACATCTAGCTGAAAACTGGCATCACAAAGCAACCCCAATATCCAACGTTCAGCAACAAGAAATCCTTCAAGTCCTCCAAAATCATGGATCCATCCGATTATCATTCATCCATAAAAACATAAATGTGGGCGATCATGAAAGTTTGATGAGGAAGCTTGTAGACTAGAATAGTAACTTCTGGTGCAGGATGAAAATCAGGAAAACCATGAGACAATTTCTGCTTTTTATAATGCTTACTCCTCTTCCTCATTTGAACAAAACTATTAAATCATGACTCTCTATGGAGATTCTAGTCATCCACATCAGGTTATCCCAAAAGTACCAAAAGGTACTTTTTCAGGAGGCAACTGAACTTTCTTGTTTTTTCTTTGAAGATGTTTGGCTTTTCATCCAAGAAGCTTCTTTAGCTCTGACTAGATGGTGGAGAATAGAAGGATTTATATTTCTCACAGACAGCTGGTCATTTGCATTAGAGAGTTATTGAGGCCACTTGGAGAGTCATTGAGATCCAACAGCCTGTGCCTGTCTTCATACAGGGCAGAAAATATCCTGCAGCCAAGAAGGCTCCACATCCATTTACACTGCTCAGGTGACCCTGAAGACACAGATAAACCTCCAAGTAGCCTCAACGACTCTCTGAAAGAATGCAAATGACCAGCTGTCTGCAAATAAATCCTTCTATTCCCCACCATCCAGTCAGAGTTGAAGAAGCTTCTTGAATGAGAAGTGAAAAATCTTCAAAGGAAAAACAAGTTGCCTCCTGAAAAAGCATCTTTGGGACTAGATGAATGATGGCTAACCATTTTGCTGTCGCATGCCAAAAGTGGAGGTAGTGGGGGGATTGCATGTGCGCGTGCGCACACCCATAATTCAATGCATCCCATCCCCCCATGCATGCGGGCATGACCCCCCATTCTCCCTCTGCTTTTGGCACGCAATGGGCCTGGTAGGCCCATTTTTTGCCCTCCCCAGGCTCAGAGCCTTTCTAGGAGCTGGGGAGGGCGAAAATGGCCTTCCCCACCCACCCCCCGGAGGCCCTCCAGAGGCCCTGAAACAGCTCATTTCCCAACTTCCAGTGGGCCCAAAAATCAGCTGGCCAGCATGCACATGCATGCTGGACTGAGGTAGGGCAACGCTCGCATGCCCACAGATATGGCTCGTGTGCCACCTGTGGCACCTGTGCCATAGGTTCGCGATCACGGGACTAAGTCATGAGAGCACTATATAAACAATTTGAACTATTCATAATGTTCAAAATGATTTGAACATTAAAATATTTGAGAATTTTCTTCATTATCAAGGTAGTAAGTTTACCATGGAGAATTTTAATTTCCACCAAGCTCAGAGAGTACCAAGGATCCCAAAATGTTAACTGTCATGTAGTATCTCCAATAAATAACTCAATTTCTCAATCTTATTAGCCTTGTCTGAGAATGATACTAAAAACTTCGATGAGTTTGAGTTCTGCCTTAGCCATGAAAGCCAGCTTGGGGACCTTGGGCCAGTCACTCTCAACCCAACTCATCTTATTTCCCATTATTATGGGGAAAATAGGAAGAGGAATGTGTGTTGGATATATGTTCACTGCCTTGAGTTAGGGAGGATACAAATCTGGATACAAAATAAACAAACAAATAAATATTTCCAGCAACCGCCTTACAGATCTTTTCAATTATCCCCAATATTATCCCCAACATTCTTTCTATGAATATTATACTCAGGCAATCCGTCCTAAAACACATTTTATTTATTAAAAAATTATTAAACAAATAAACAAACATTTTCATAGATGGCACAGGATTGATCATTTCACTTCCAGTGTCCAATGTCCTCAAATATATTTTGAGGTGGGGTAGTCAATGCAAGATACATTTCTTTGTGTTTTGGACTGGAGCCTCTTTGGTCTCTTTTCACTGATTCTTCTACTAATGAAAGCCATTTAAGAGAGTACATTGCTAATCCTATCCTTATTGTGCTACTGTAGAATAAAAGCATGAATAGCACCACTTTTCTCAGCCAAACCTGGAGCTAATGAAATTTAATACTATAGATTGACTTTTCACCTCTCCTTAAGGATAGTTCTTGGTTTATTTTTTTAAAGTTTCTTTTGGAAATTTCAGCAATGCCAGCAATATCAGAGTTGAAAATATGTTAACACTCATCAACATAATGGAATACAAAATCAGTATTTGTTGGTTTCTTGACCAATCTCAATGCCTCTTATTATTCATATTGAACCCCTGGCTACTTTGAACTCTTAGCTACTTGCCAAAGCAAAGACATTTTATAAATAGTGTCCAATATCCTTTTATGAGCAAGAATATTTCTGACCAAAAAAAAAAAGAGATAGTGTCTCTTTCTATTGCTGTCAGTAGATGCTGTTCCTGAAGTTTTGGAAAATATATGACCTCAGTAATTTCTGTACTGTCTTGTAGGTAGAAAGAAGAGATTTTTCTGATATATGAACATGAGATCTGTCATAGACAGAAATCATATAAATGAAACAGGGGGTTTCATTTATAAGAGGGGCTTTACATCACCTCAATAATAGCTGGATGATGCTGGAAGAGGCTATATGTCACAAGGGAGGAAATAGTGTGATGTATGCAATTAACTCCCATGCATATTAATATACTGTAGTTCATATCAAATCCATTTGAAACCCTTCACTCTGTCTCTCATACACACATCCAAAAGGTATACAAAGAGACCTTCGTCAATATATTAAAACTGTCTGTACAACTGTGTTTATGGTTGTCTGCCCTTATAGGCGCTGCTGTGCGCATACACAGTATTTAATTCTCTATTACTTTTAAAACGTGCTCTGTCTAAGAAAATGCCAGTCCCTTGCTTCTCTTTACGGAAGAGTTATATCCTAACCAAACAGTCAGATGATTTGGCTCTCTTAAGAGATCCTTAAATTGCTTATGTGTCTGCATTGCCATGTCCTGCTGCATTTTTATAAAGCTTAGGATGAACCCCATAATTGCACAAAACATTGACGAAATTAGGAGAGTCTTGAGGCAATTATGTTTATGTAATACTGCAGCTATGATAAAAGAGTCAGTCAAAAGGGGAGTTCTGCTCCCTCCAACTACCTAACAGTTTGCCCTGCTAGACAAAGAAATATTACATTCATTAAGGGAACTCCTTTATTCCCATTTGGCTTTTCGTTTTCATTGTGTAATCACCGTAAAAGAGTCAGGCCATGCAGTAACTGTTCAACCTGCAATGGCATTGAATGAGGGCTACTTACCTGTGTGCTCCAACCATAGCAACTTCCTTGCGGTCACATGGTCACCATTAGCAAACTTCTTTGCTGGCTTCTGACAAGCAAAGACATTGAGGAAGCTGGCAGGAGATTGCAAATGGTGTTGATGTAGTCATTTAATGATCCATAGTGATTCGCTTAACAACAGGAAGTGGAAGTGTCAGAATTCCTGTCACTAAGCAGTGCAGGCACATGGCATCATGCTTTATGAACGCATCACTTAGTGATGGCAATTTCAGTTGCCATCGTTAATGGAAGATTACCTGTAGTAAATTCTCCATCTAGAACAAACTGCCCAAAGTCATCTTACAGGGGAGATGGATGGCAGAGAAAATAAACACACATACACACACAAGTAAATACATAAACAAATAGTAAAATAAATTGCCCACACAGTTTCAGAAAGGAAATTTGTGTCCAACTGCAGTCAACTCAACTATAGAGAGGGTTTCTGTATCATTTTATTCTAAAATAATGGGGTAGAAGGACAAACAACACATATACAACTTTTATGACATCTCAATGATAAAATTTTGCCTGGTACCTGGACTGTGAAACTCATTCAGTTAATGTTTTGTGAAATAATTGACATGTGCTTTTCAAAGGCACTGTGCAACTGGGCACAGTCTTTCTGTCCTGCACCTCTCAATATTGACAATTGTCCTCTTGTTTTAGCTCTCATGTATGCTAGCATTTTTGGCAATGTTTCTGCCATCATCCAGCGCTTATACTCTGGCACAGCTCGCTACCATACCCAGATGTTAAGGGTCAAGGAATTCATCCGTTTCCACCAAATCCCCAATCCTCTACGCCAACGCCTTGAAGAATATTTTCAACATGCCTGGTCTTACACCAATGGTATTGACATGAATGCGGTAAGTCAGAAAAACTTGAATTTTAGATTATTGGAGTATATGCATGTTGGCAAAACATAATTTTGAAAACAACCTTAGTTGGAGCTTAAGTGAGTATTTACATGTTCCATTCCAGTTGAAGATCCTAACATTTCAGAAAACAATTACTGTAAGTTTCAGTATACTGTTGGGACCAATCTAGACATAAATGTTGTAAACCATTTCACAAGATACAACCATTAATAATATTTTTCGATTTAGAGTATGTCTGTCTTATTAATGAAATCTGGTTGCACTCAGAGAAAATTCAGCTTTAAAAGGAAAATTCAGATTTAAAAGAAATATATATTACCATTATGATGTGTTTTACATGGGGCTGCCCTTGAAGAATATCCAGAGGTTTCAGCTGGAACAGAATCCAGGAGTGTGTGGACAGCTGTGTGTGTCCTTAAAGCAGCAGGTTACAACTTTGTTATACAAGCTGCATTGCTTCCAGGTCCAATTCAAGGTGCAACTTTGATATTTAAAGGCTCCATGGCATGAGGCTGGTTTATTTTAGGGACCAATTCTTTCAATTATATCTGCCTGTCCCATCAAGCCTATCAGAAAAAGGTATGTTGCAGGTCCCATCTGCCAAAGAATTATATCTGGCAAGTGCCCATGAAAAAAGCTTTTTCTGTCATGGCATCTACCCTGTGGAAAATTAGACCTTCTGAAGTGAAACTGGCCTCATCTCTGCTGACCTTACAGAAGTCCCTCAAAAAATGTTTGTGCCAATAGGCCTGGGGGTTGCAAGGAAATGGTGATCCCATGAAGTAGCTCCATTCTTTGTAATATTTCCTAGTCTTTTAATAATTATTTTAATTTTTTTATTTGGTATTTGGTTTAAACGCATTTAATGGTTTCATTATATGTCATCCAGAGTCCCGTTTTGTGAGATAGGCAGCCATTTCAATATTATACATCAATAAATATATAAATAAAATTTCTTTACCTTGTTTGCACTATTGCATGGATGATATTGAAGGAAAATAATTCAATTTACAATGACAGTTCATGAGAGAGAAACACCTATCAAATTAGAATGTACATGTTCAACCGAGACTAGCAGCAGACTAATCCTCCATTTTCCTCATCACCTCATGGGTACATGTGAACTGGAAATTAACCTTTTAGTGCCACTGTGCTTGTTGCTACCCCATTCTAACAATAGCAATAGCACTTATATACAACTTCATAGTGCTTTACAGCACTCTCTAAGTGGTTTACAGAATCAGCATATTACCCCCAACAATCTTGGTCCTCATTTTACTGACCTCAGAAGGATGGAAGGCTAAGTCATGTTTGACCCAGTCAGGATTGAACTCCTGGCTGTGAGCAGAATTATTCTGCAATACTGCATTCTAACCACTGCGCCACCATGGAACAATGTGGTGGCAATTATGGCAGTTATGATTCTAAGGTAGACCCTTTTTCCTGATTGTGAGCAACAGGCTCCCAATCCATATTAATTTAGCTTTTTCTTCTCATAACTGACTTCTGAGCAAAACCCTGACAGAGCAGTCTTTAAATGAACTTATGATTGTTTTAGTTAGATTGTTGGAAAAAAGAAAGTGATAGCAATATTCAATATTAAATTATTTTTTATCACTGGGTATGAGGTCTAGATAGATAGATAACTCCAGGATTGACAAAAGTTATTCCCTGGAATGAAACAAGGTGAAAATTGTTAACAGTTGAGCATTCCATCTTAAAAGTTTAGTTTCTGGAAGTGATGACTGAATCTGGAAATATTTTATCAACTCATGAAATGTCTGATACTTCAACTTTTATTTTATTTATAGATGGCCTTTTTCTAGTTTAATTCTCTCCATCGATATAACCAACACATCCTAAATATATTCCTCTACAGAATATGGGTTTGAGATACAGAAAGATTCACAGAATTCATTTGCTTATCTGTGCTTGTTTTCATTTCACTCAGGTGCTGAAAGGATTTCCTGATTGCCTACAGGCTGATATCAGCCTCCACCTCAATCGCACCCTTCTCCAAAATTGCAAGGCCTTCCGAGGAGCTAGCAAAGGCTGCTTACGTGCCTTGGCAATGAAGTTCAGGACAACACATGCCCCTCCGGGTGATACCCTGGTGCATTATGGAGATGTCCTTACCACTCTTTATTTTATCTCACGTGGCTCCATTGAGATCCTCAGGGAGGACATAGTAGTGGCCATTCTAGGTGAAAAATTTTTCCAGGATGGGGGATAGTTTAGAAAATGTGGGGAGGTGGATTCATTTCAACCCACTGGTTCCTTTGCAGCAAGTAGAGGTTGATCATTAAGCCGTTGAGGAACTATCAAATTGTAAACTCTGTCCCTCCATTTTTCCTTAAGGGAGAGGGCACTACAGTTCCAGCAACATATTGAAGCTGAAAGAAGCAACTTCTTTATCCTATCTATATCTGGCAAGAACAGTACAATTTTTGGTGTATATGGATTCTTAACCTGTAGCCATCCATATATTGTGTGTGTGTGTGTGTGTGTGTGTCTAGCTATAGATATAGGTAAACATAGATATATACAAATGGATTATATAGTCATATAAATAAATTTTACTTACATACATTCAAAATATAAAAGAGAAGAATCGATATATCGTCTATTCATTTGGCAAACGGCTAAGAAGAAATGGCAGCAATGCTCATTATTATTTTGGTTTAATCTTCTCTAGTGACTAAGTATATCACTAAATAATTGTAAAAAACAATTTTTGCAAATTGCAAAAAACAAACGGGCAGGATTGAAGGCTGAGATTGACAGAAACATATATTAACTTTGATTGAGTTTAAATCTTCAAAGTCGAATGAATTGCATTCTAGGGTATAGAAGGAACTAACAGAGGTCCGGCTGCATCATTAATAGTTATTGAGAAATCTTGAAGAAGTGTCAGTTGATGGAGAGCAAATTTTATCCTTACCTTCAAAAAGGGAGAAAAGGAAGATGATGAAACCACAAACCAGACAGTCTGACATGATTATCTGGAAGTTTCTAGAGCAGATAATACAGAGATTGATCTGTAAGAAGCTGTAAACAATGTATAGGTAGTTCCCATTTAGTGACTGCCTTGTTTAGCAACAAGTTAAAGTTACTTGTTGCTAAAAATGACCAATTCTTACATTTATGACCTTTGCAGATCTATAAAGCCATGGAAAACTGAAATAAGATCATAAACAGAATTGTTATTGTTTCTCTTAATAACTGAGTTGCTGGTCCAATTGTGGTAATTAAACAAGGTTAAAAGCAACAAGCTAAAATTTGGAGGACTATGAGCTCAAGTTCTACTTTAGGCATCAAGTTAGCACAGTGATCCTAGACCAGTTATTTAGCCCTTCCAAACAAAACACTTTAAAACACTATCAACAAAACTGCAGGGACTTGTCCAGACAATCACCATGACTTTGACTTGACCAAAAAAAGAGAAAGAGACCAATCATGATTGAATTTGTCAATAAAGTCTTTTCAGGCTGACCTTATTGCAATTCATTTTTTGTTTGGTAACTTGCTTAATATTCTGAATATGCTATAGCTATAATACTCTGTTTTCAGCAAAAAGAGTCTGATAGTCATTTTAAGGAGAAAATTACAATTCAGGAAAGGAATGAAAATAAATAAGATGGGCTAAGATTATTATTTCAAGATGGCTGGATTGGGATAGAAAGTGCAAACAGCAATTTGCAGCCATTGTTCGGCAAGCAACATTTTAAAAAAGGTTATTAAAGGCAAGGGTGTCAAACTGGATTTCTTTGAGGGCCAGATCAGCATTGTAGTTCTCCTCCACGGGGCAGCGGGGGGGGGGGGGGGGGCAGAGAGCAGGGGGAGAGAGGACAGACGTCTCCTGCAGCATTTTACCAGCCAAAATGGAGCATGAGGGGAACATGAAGGCCCCCCACAGCTCGTTTTTGCCCTCCATGCCCTCCTGCAGCACTCTGCTAACTGAAAACAGACCTCCTGAGGCCCCCACGTGGCCTGTTTTCGGGCCATTTTCACCGGCAGAGGCACCGTGGGCTGGTTCTTTGATATTCCCAGGCTGGCCCCTCAGGCCAGATTTAAGCACCCCACAGGCCAAATCTGGCTCACAGGCCTTGAGTTTGACACCCCTGATTTAAGGCAAGGAGAAATCATTTAATATAAAAAAGTTTAGCCTTCCCATTAACAGAGGTCCTTTTTTGAAAGATAAGTGACAATATAAAAATTACATATTTGTTTAATAAATGAATACTAACATTTAAAAAATTCTTTGGGATCAGTTTTTTCTTATTTATTATATAAAATGAAATGTTTTCATTTTATAAAGTTAAAACATTCTATCACTGTTTATTTGATCTGTAATTTAAAGTTTAATTATTAAAAGTGGTATATTTATTTCTTGCCTAATAAAATTATTTTTATTCAGAATAGATCACATAAATTCATTTTATTATTTTAGGGGGAATACTATATTAAACATATCATTAAATTGTTGAATAAAATTTAAGGTGATTTTGCTAGATTAAAGGAATGGCGTAAACATGGCAGAATCAAATTTAACTGGTTCAAACGTAATATTTTCAACTTAAAAAACAAAAATCAAATGCAATGATTGGAAGGGAATATGATAGTATTTTTTCAAATCACAAGATGCAGAACTATGGATTTAAGCTACAGAAGGTCAGATTCTTATATTGGGGGGGGGGCGTCCCAGCAGTTTGACAGTGGAACCATTCACTCATCACTGTGGTAGGCTACACAGACAATTGTCAGAGATACTTAAATTTGGATTTCTACACTGAGCAAGGGAGTTGGAGACAATGACCTAAATAAGTGTTTCCCTATCTTTAATAGGTAGGCTATGGGATACCTGAGAAACAAGTACTTTATATTTCTTATATTTATTTTTAAAAATACTAATGAATAGTTCTAATATGAATGGATTATAATCATAATCTGAGTTGTCAGATTAGGTGCAAATGAAAAGCAGTCACCATTTGTGTTTGTACAATTTCCTGTAATACTTCCACCGTAATGTGTCAGTAGGTATCAAGGACCAGCCAAAGGAGTGGTCCTTGATACCTACAATTGTTCTAATTCAAAATAACAACAGCAAAATTACTATACTTTAATAGGAGTTCATGTGTTGTTTAGGAAAGAATGACATTTTTGGAGAGCCTATCAGTCTCTATGCCAGACCTGGAAAATCCAATGCAGATGTGCGAGCCTTGACTTATTGTGACTTGCATAAGATTCACCGGGAAGATCTCCTAAAAGTCTTGGATATGTATCCAGCCTTTTCAGATAACTTTTGGAGCAATTTGGAGATAACATTCAACTTGAGAGATGTGAGTATATCTAATATGGGAAGATAGAAAAGATTATAGAGAGAAACATTTTTAAAAGGTTAACCAAGGCCATATCCATATTAATTCCTTGTACCTAAATTGACATGAAAAAGGAGTTGTATTTGAAGAATTAAGTATAGTTTGTCTTTTTTTGGCATGAAAGTAGGTCACATTAAGACCTTTCGATACATAAATAATTTTTATGATGTTCTACATTGTTACTCAGCTATTCAAAGCCCAAGCAATTTTATGCATTTATGCATAATGTTGGGAACAATTTACTTTTATGTTCTTTCTAAAACATGAATATCTAAATATTTCTGACCTATTTGACTACTATTAGGATAATTACAAGGAGTTTGGATTGTTTTAGCTGCTTAGAATTACTTTTTCTACCATATTTTACACTTTGCCCTGTTTTTCCTTCAGGCAGATAGTATTCCTCGTTCTTTCCTCAGTGAAGACTACACATGCAACTATCGCCAAACACGTCATCATAAACATTCTCCCTGCCAAGCTAACAAAATTGGTGAGTTAGCCTCTTGGGAATTGTACTAAATTCTGGCATTAAGATTAGGAGGAAAGTAGGAAGTCCACTACTGCCACCTTGTGATTATTTCCAAAAGTGTCTTTTTCAATCTGGGCTTTCCAAATGTGCTGAATTGTACAGTTCCTATTATCTCCCAGCCAATGCAGTCCCTGGGCAAAGGAACTGTAGTACAATAACATCTGTGGAATCAGGCTTTGTACTGTAAGTATATGAAGACAAATCTGTCACTTCAGCCAGATTTATCACCTATCATTTATCAAGCGTAATTTGGAATGCAAAAATAACCATTTTACTAGTTCTCTGGATTAAAGAAGAAAAGCATTATGTTAGGCTTTGGCTTTGAATTCAGTTTTTGTTAATTATAACCTTCGGGACCCATTAGACATGATTTATCTCATTCATTATCATCATATCTCATACATTATTTGGAGGATATTTAATAAAGCGTCTAAGACCACGAGAAAAAATAAAGGAATTATTCCATTTAATTGTTGACAAATACAATACTGTATATTAATATATTTGGACAACATATTGATTCCTATGTAGAAATACTGTGTACATTCTTTGCTTATAGTTGGCTTAAAGATTCTAGAAAGACTATATAATTCAAGTTGTTAGTAAATTAACCTGCACAAAGTAAATGATTTTTGCTGCTCTATATATTGAATGTGAAACAATGGTCAACATATTTTATATTTCTCATCACCATGCAGGATATTAAAATGCCCAGATGTTTTTATGGCCTAATTATGGTCATTGTATTTGTAGAAGTTTTAGAGATTCTATCAGTATTTAATCATTTCTCAGACCATGTGAGGTTTTTCTGCATTCTTTATACCTACTACAGATTCAGACAGCATGGATGCAGGCAACTCAGACTTGGAGCAATGTCATGGATACTCTGAATTCACACCAGTGCAGCATCCTGACATACACAGCACCACAACATCCTGCTCCCAAATGAGTGAAGAGGAAGCCAAGATGCCTAATCCCATCAAGGTTGATCCTTTCACAGATACTGAAAACAATGATTTTGTCCCGACTGTGGTTAACCTGGTCACCGATGGCACCAAAGCCAGTCAACTGGTAACTGAAGAAAATCTAGCCTACGCAGGTATGGGTAACTATTGCTCATGTAGGGTATAGAAATGAAATAATACGTTTGACTTGAAGTTTATGATTAACTAATAGGGCTGGTTCAAGAATTTTATTTTTATAACCATGTTAATTTTGGGAATAGAGAAGAATTTGTATAGGACATAACACTGTTGCTTGCCTCATGAATATTAAATTCCACAAAATTTTAGGAAGCGAGTAGTTTGATTCCTGGAGAAGAATTAGCGTGACAAAAATTTCACCTATGTACCAAAAATCATAGACACTTTCACTTATTCTTGTGTACATATGTGTGGGGGATAGGGACAGAGAGACTCACTAAATAAGGAGGTTTCAAAGTTTTTCAGGGTGCAGAACCAATTTGCCTATAAAAAGCAACAAATTCCAACACCCTTGATCAAAAAGGGTGGTATACCTTTTTTTTTTTTGGAGGGGGGAACTCTGCAAGGGATTAAACCACAGGTGGTATTCAGCAGGTTCTGACCAGTTCTGGAGAACTCGTAGTGGAAATTTTGAGTAGTTCGGAGAACCGGTAAATACCACCTCTGACTGGCCCCGCCTCCATCTATTCTCTGCCTCCCGAGTCCCAGCTAATTGGGAGGAAATAGGGATTTTGCAGTAACCTTCCCCTGGAGTGAGGTGGGAATGGAGATTTTACAGTATCCTTCCCCTGCCACACCCACCAAAGCCACACCCATCAAGCAAAGCCACACCCACCAAGCCACACCCACAGAACTGGTAGTAAAAAAATTTGAATCCTACCACTGGATTAAACCCCTTTTTCTTTAGCTCCTTGCTGTCAGATCTTTGAAGGTAGGCTAAGACAGGAAGAGGATTTCAGGCTATCTACTAACGTGTTTTAGGATGCAATGACAATTTTGAAAATCAACCGAAGTTTTTCTCTATCCCTACAACTAAACAGAATCAAGGTGGACTGATTTTGAATGCTTTCCCCTTTCTAGGACTGACTTGTCTTTTATTTTCTCTTAACAGCTATTGCAGACTTTTATCAAGGTTATCAACCTACTTCCTCTACACCTATGGAAAAAATTTTTCCTGTTCCTCCCTTGTAGAAATGAAACTCCTGTTCCACATGGGACTATGTTTTTAAAAAAGCACACCTTCTACTCCAGGAATTAAGACTTGGCCTCTAGCAGAGAGGATTCTCCCTCCCCAAATTCCTCATTGAGAGGATTTTTTCCCCACTCTTAATCCCATGGAATCTATTCAACTCTTATAGTTCTGTTAAATCAAGTTTGAAAACCCCCACAATAGATGCACTTATGATTTCCAGACATCCAGCAAAAGAAGGAATGTCCTCCTCATCCTCTGTCTGGCAAGCATAGCCTTAAAATCAAGCATTGTCTGGCTTTTCAATATCTAACAAGCTTTCTTTCCTGAGTAGCATTTTTCTGCAATGCCACATTTCTCTAATAACTACTAACTTATCCTAATAAGTGCTAACTTAATAAGTGTTAACAAGTTCAGCTCTTTGACCTAAAATTAATCATTTGTATTAGTATAATTTATTGTAAGAGCAGAATACTTTGTTGATTTTACCATATCAAACCATGATCATCGCCATAGTAAAATACAACAAAATGAGACAAGGTTAAGATACAGCAAAGTGTGATAAAATAGGCTATGGTGAGATAAAATAGACTAAAATATAGTAGGTAATATAGGCTAAAAATAAAAGAATAATATAAAATAACACAAAGTAAAGTAGAATGCAAAGATAGGTAATGAAATGAATCCTAAAGTTCAGAAACAGTGTGTGTTTAAGTGAATTCATCAGTTTCACATTTCAGATCCCCAATGCGTTCTATAATACATATTCTTTATTGGACAGCTCTGACTATAAATTTAACAATTCTAGTGACTACATTTATATTTGTGCCCTGAAAAAAATAAGGTAATCTTTTGGGACCCAATTATAGTTTTATTGAATAGTGTTTGTAAGACTTGAATCCTTGCTGAAGCACATAATTGATAACTGAATAGGAGGATATGCGCTAATGTCTTCTGTTTCTAATGTTCCACAAATACACATTCTCTCAAGATATGGCACTTGACTTCCCTATTTGATCATACAGTCTAGCAGCTTGAATCTTTCTCTGGTAAGAGCTAGTTATGATACTGAGTCAAATCCATTGTCAAGTATTTTTCTCTTTGGAAGGTTATTTTATTTTTGGCCAGCCATTTCAGCACCTTGATGTTTGCAAGTGGCTCAATATTGGTTTGGTTTAGCCAAAGACTTTATCCAAAACTCTTTGTTTGAATATTGTCCTGGCCTGATGGCAGATTGAGGATAGGTATTGTGCTGAGAGGCCACAGTGTGAGACAATTTGGAGAAACTGATTGATCCATGTGGTTGGTTGAAGTATGCCCATCTGTTCTTTAAGGCACATTTGTGGTACTCCGTCAGCTTCCACTGAGAGGATCATAGATTAATAATTAAAAACTTTCATTACTGTTAAGACTATAGATGAAGGGGTGCCTCTTCCTGCTTGTATTGCTACTACATATGTATTCCTATCGGTCCCTAGAATAGTTCTTAAAAAGTGCACCTAATTTTGTTCAAATAAGGGTGCCTTTGATAGGCCATATGTTAACATTGATACAATTTTTGCTTTGTGGATCTTTAAAATGCAAAGCATTTTAGAGTTTGTGGTTGTCTTTTAGAACTTCATTTGAAGTGGTTGGCTAAGATTATATCCACCCCTAAATCAGCAGTGAAATCCGGCCGAATCTATCTGGCTCGGGTGAACTGGAAGCGCCGGCGACAGGAGGCTCTGCCCAGCCACCAGGACGTCATTACGTCCTATTTTTGACCCTCTGTGCATGTGCAGAAGGCTCCCATTCTCCCGCGCACTTCCATTCCCGAACCGGTAGCAAAGGTAAGTGGATTTCACTGCTGCCCTAAATATGATAAATTTTATAGCTCCCCATCAGATTGCCAATTGCATTTGGCCTGTCTTTCCCTCAAAACCACTACCTTTGATTTAATCTTATTTAGAAGCATAACAGGCACTAAATTTCCTCATTAATCTTCTCAGGCCTACTTAGGAGCATGCCATCAGAACCATGTCACCTGCATCCAACAGAATGTTGATATATCTGTTAAAGTTCTTTGGCACGTGGACATTAATAGAATGGAGAAATTCCAAGATGTCATTAACATAAAGATTGAATTGCATCTGGGCCAAGCTGCATCCTTGTCTAACACCTTTGGAAGTGGGCCTTAAGTTACTTAGTACCCTTCTATGCTACTGCCAGAAATTGATAAGACCTTAATCAATTATGTACTGAAAGTTTTTGTCTTGTCACTGTCTCTAGGATATTCATGCCGCTAAAACAAAAGTCTTTATGATGCTGGAAAAAATACTTTTATATACATATATTTACATACATGTAGGCTAAGTCCATTTCTTGCCGTTTTTCACTGTAATTTTTGTTGCAAATGCCAAAAGTTAAACAATTAGTGTGTTCTCCTCTCCCCATCACCATTTCTCCTCCCTTTTCTTTCTTTTCAGGTATCAAGTAAACCTAAATGTACCACCAAAACAGGGTTGGCCAGTCCTTATATATATTAAAATCAAGGAGATCAAAGACAAAAGATATGCCCATTGGTCTCACTCTCAAAATCACTTTTCCTTTCCTTTCAATAACATATATGTGTGCTTATCAAGATGTCCAAAAAGAATACAGATCAAAGTACCAATATTGAACTTTTAAATACCTTCTCAAGAGGGACCCAGGATATTTTCATCTTCAGACAATGAGGAACAAACCCATTTTAGAAACATTCAAGAAATTTCCAGCCCTTGAGATTTGGCAAAAGCCATGATATTTTCTTTCATACTGCAGAAATGGGAGAAGACTAGCATAAAGATATTTTTTATTTCCTCCCTACAGCATACTGATACAAGTCTTTATATATCTTTTTGTACAGTATATAATTTTTAAATCAACAGGACAATGCAAACTAAAGAGAGGGAATTGTAACAGGCAATATTCTAATGAGATTTAGAGAACAAGTGAGTGAGTGATTAAGACCAATCAAGGGTAGGACTAAATACAACAAGTTATACTACTTAATGAGAAAGAGACACTTAACAAACATTTTAAGAATTATAAATAGGAATGATTTTAAACCAAGTATAGTTGTGACCTGATACTTAGGTACTGCTGATATTTATCTGGCTGTAGTGCAAAAGTAAACATGCTGAAAAGTGGTACCCACTGCGCAAAACTACTGTAATTTCTAATAGAAAACAAGGAAACCTGACAGTTTTTGCCAAAATAAAAACAAACTTAAACAGGCCTTCCATTGATCTTTTGTATCAACTCTTATTATTGTAATTCATTAGTCATTGTTAGTTTTAGTGTTTAATATTGTTAGTAAAAACTGGTTTAATTTTATATTAATAGTATAAACTGGTTTATACTAACTGGTTTAATTGGTTTTATCATGTTTCTATTTTTTTCAGAAATATATATTTTATTTTATTAAACAGCTTTTTAAAATGAAAAATGATATAATGATGCCATAAATATATATTGAAACAAAATCATACCCTTTTAATTACTTGTTAATTTATTAAATTTGTTTGCTGCCCATCTTGCTGCAAACTGACCTTTACAACATTAAAAGCAATAAAACCATAAAAATATGTGTGTCTAATAGCTATAAAAATACAGCATAATTAAAAGGCAGGGTGGGAGGGATCTGCTATCTGTCTAGCATGATACTCTGCTGCTTGCTACTTAAGAGCCCCAAGCCAAATGGCAAAGCGAGGTCTTCAGGCTCTATGAAAGGTCAGGAGGGTGGGAGCAGATCTCATCGCAGAAGGCAAGAAGTTCTAAAGGATAGGAACCACAAGAGAGAAACCTCTTCTTCTGGACCTTGAGCAGCTGGAATCCCTTGATCAACAGGGTCTACAGCCTGCCTCCTTTGCTGGCACAGATGAGGCAGGCTAATCCCATTGGGTTGAAATGGCTCCTCAGGTAACCTGGATCCATGCCATGCAATTTTACATAGATAACTTTTTTCTTTCAACTCCCAGCAACATCATTGGATGTTTCCAACCTGTTCACATTCTGGGAGAAAAAAAAGCCCAGTCTCTTGTCGGAGCCTTTCCAGCACATCTCCTTGGTACATAGCCCATTGGGCACACCTCTAAACCCTGAGGATGGACCACGGCAGATTGAAGCAAAGCTGGAATGCCTGCAGGCACAGCTTAGCAGGTAAATTCAGACACTCAGTGATTTGAAAATGAGAATGTTCCAGTTCTAATAGCTTTGGAATTCAACAATGCATCCCAAATTCCTGAAAGTAATTGGGCATGAGAGATGATGCTGCCGAGTTCAGTGCTCTTCTCTCAAATTCAACAAATGTATGAAGCTGCTGGACAAGTTCATCATTGCCATTATCGATTAAAAAATGCCGTGAATGTTTTATCATGGTATCTGGAGGTTGTGAAGGACTGGATGGGAACAACAGGTTTCAATTAAACCCTGACAAGACTGAGTTTGAAGCCTGCTGATTCTAAGACATTACAGGTAGTCCTTAACCTATGACTACAATTGTGACTGGAATCTTGGTTGTTAAGTGATGTGGTCATTAAGTGAATCATCACATGACTGGACCCATTTTGCCACGGCTGTTAAGCAAATCATGTGTCAGGGTTCCAAGTAACACCCCAACAAAAGAAAGAGATGTCATATTGGCATCTCTGGGAAAACCTGAATCTGGAAAGTTCCAGGTTTTCCCCACCTAAAAGAAAGCCCTGGGTTCAGGAGAAGCCCCTTTTCCTGCACCCATATGTCTATCACATGGTCTAATCAATGCACTGTCCCAGCTGGAGATGCCGCCCAGTCATGCCACTCCAGGTGCAGGCAGAATGTCCTCAACTCTCAGAGAAAATAATGTTATTATGGCTAGATATCTCCACAACTCCATCTAATCCTCCCTCCCAGTTTCTCACAGCACTAAGTGTGGCAGCCCTGAAAATGCAAAGAAAAAGATGGCCTCCAGGGCTGACAGCATGTGGTTGTGAATCTGGTTTCCCCAACTGACTTTGCTTGTCAGAAGCTGGCTAGGATCACGTCACAATTATGTGACCTCAAGACACTGTAGCTGTCATTAATGTCAGCCAGTTGCCAAGCATCCAAATTGCAATCACATGACTGTCAGAGTGATAGTTATAATTTTGAGGACAGGCCATGTGTCACTTTTCCCAAGGCTTTCATAATTTGAAATTTTCATTAAACAATCATAAATTGAATACTATCTATACCATTTTTAGTGTTGGATGGATTTCCACTACCCCCAAATGAACCAGTGCAGAATCTGGAGGCCCTCCTGGAATTACAATTGCTGCTTACAAATAAATAGCCAAAATTAGTGCCCTAATAGCTTTTTGAAGCTGAAAATAAAGCTCAGTTTTTAAAGGAAGAGTCTTGGTGTTGCACACTATAGGAGGAGAGCCATATTAACCTATGTATAGCAAACATTAGGAAATTCTGATAGCACTTTTTCCAACCAACACATTTATTAAAAGGCATAAGTTTTCAAAACATAGGATAGGATAGGATAGGATAGGATAGGATAGGATAGGATAGGGATAGGGATAGGGATAGGGATAGGGATAGGGATAGGGATAGGGATAGAATAGAATAGAATAGAATAGAATAGAATAGAATAGAATAGAATAGAATAGAATAGAATAGAATAGAATAGAAGAAACAAAACCTTTTAATCAGATTACTAGTTGAGAAAGGTGTTACCAGACTTCTGATTTTTACTGTTATATAGTTCACTGTTTGAAAGCGTTCTATGCTAACTCTAACTGCTCTTAAATCAATCTTCTGTACTGCCTCAGAAATCAAAATGCCTCAGGGGAAAATACTATGTTCTCTCATATAGACTAGAATCCAGGATGTCTTCCGACATTAATCTCATTCTGCAGCTGCTACAGCGCCAGCTGTCTCAAGTGCCACCTGCATATAGTTCCATCTCGCCTTCCTCCCGTAATTTGTCTCTGTATAGCATGAACCTAAGGAACACAGAACCTGATCCATCCCTGGGAGAAGAGGAACTGACTCCCCTGAAAGAGGTAAGATGAAGACATTAAAAAACTGAAACATTCATTTCTTGGCTTTTTAAAGTATGGATGTTTTTTTTTTAATTTATTTTGAAACAATGCATAAAAACTAACAAAGCAAGAAAAAAGAAAATAGAAAAAAGAATCATACAAAAAACAAGAGAAGAGTGCAAACAAAAAAAGGATACAGATTTACAGTAAATTAAAAAACACATCGAACTCTTATTCTATAATTAACAATAGTCTTACTATTATTTCTTCAATCCCATGTAATTCTAATAATCAAATCCCAAAATCATAATTACATTTCTATTAGTTTCTTGAAAAGTGTCCAAAAGTAGCTTCATTAACATCTCATCACTGTGTCGTAAAATACAGCCAGATACTTCTTCATTCCATAACTCATTCCATTTTCTATAAATTGGCCTGTAAACTTCAGCTCTCCTTATTAATCAGCAAAAATAGCAAAAATACCTAATAGCATGAATATATAGGTTTCTTTTCTATTTAGTCTATGGTCACCGCATCCCTCTCTTAACAATTAAACATTACAAAAAAGAAATTAAACACTTTTAAATATTACCAAAAAGAAATGTTTTAGGTATCAAAAATTAATCCATTACCCCATGGCAATGGATAAAATTCTGGCTCCTGTTTTCTTCTAGTATTCTTTCTTATTCTGTCAAAATTCTTATCTTGAAGTTCACTTGTAATTTCAGTAAGTCAGTCCAATAAATCTCTTACATTTCTGTTTGAAAGAGTAATCCACAATGTCTTTTTCAATTTTTTGAATAGTCATTCAACTCTATTTGTAAATCTAGTGAATCCATCTGTCATCTCCAGAGATATTTATTTGTCTTTAGTAGTAATTTCTGATTAAAGTAAAGAATTTAAAAAATTCAAGCACTTCACCGGCCCCTAAATCAAACATTTTCTTTAAAATAGACATCTTGTTCTAGAAATGGATTTTTAAGGTTTTGTTTTATTGTTGATCTATAAACAAGACAGTTGTCCCACAGAAGACATTCTTCCTATTCAATCTTTTAAAAAGAAAAGCTACAAGTCTTTTAATTTCTTTAGTTCTCAACTTTTTATGAGGCAAGAAAAGTCAATAAACTTCTCAGCTGTTTCTAAATATTATAATTCCAAAAATTACAAATATCATCAAAGAGAAAAACTCATCTGTATCTCTTCTATCTTCAACTGAAAAAGAAATTCCAATCCAAAAAGTGTATTAGAAATGAGGTAGATTGGTTCTAATTTAGGCTGCATCATAGCTCTGAACTTGCTGAAAAACCCCTCAACTCACCAGCCAGGAGGGAAAATCTCCATTTCTATGGCTTGCTCATGAGAAACAAAAATCCAAAGAAATGGGTTGATTTCTGGTTTCCTCTTTAAATCCAGAGAAATGAAAAAGCTGTCTCCCCACCAACCGGGGACAAAACAAGCTGAAATGTGCTCTCTGGAGATAATTAAACTATCATTTTCCCCACTGGATACAGGAATCTGAATTATTCATTTTCAATGAAGCAGTTAAGAGCTTTATTGCTACAAAGTCATGTCAGATTGGGAAGGTAAAAAAATAAGCTAAAATAGTCTGCTCTGACTCAGGGTCAATTAACAAAAGAGGGGGAAAAAGGATGGGGAGAAGAAAGCTATATTCTGTAGGAAGAAACTATTCTGCCTCAAATATATTATATTTTTCCCCCTTTGCTGTATTTTATCACTTGTTTGTTCAATGCAGGGAACCATACTAAGTATATGCATAATACAGCTGATTTTCAGGGAGTTGTGCCCATATTGCAACCTTCTTTGTAGCAAAATAAAAGAGGATATTTGTATTGTAGTTTTGAAAATATGTTTAACTCTAAAGTAGCTAGGAACCAGCTTAGCCTTTTACATTTTGCCTATAATAGTAGCCACAAAGATTCAAGATTTCAGAATTCTTTAATTTTTAAAATGGTCTCATTAAATCCCTCCACCACAAGTTCATCATTTTTCAGTTTGAGTTTTCTTTAAATTGCACATCTAGAAAGGTATATGCATGTGTTTGGTTATATGCAAATAAATAATATATTTGTTCATCAAATCTTCATTTCAAATTCATAGTATGCAAATGGGGAGGTGAAAAACATTAATCAAAATTGGACCATTTTGCCACCAAATTTCAGCTCACCATCTGAGGTTGCTCTAGTGGCAAGATTCACATTTATTTATTTTGTCAAACAAAAATGAGAACAAGAATAAAAGAATAAAAATACAATAACAGGGATGATAGGCACGTTAGTGCACATGCATGCCCCCTCTGTTGACCATTTAAGTATATGTAAGGTCCACGGAAGTCAATTTGTGACTGAAACTGTGAAAATTTGTAGCTGAAACAACTGAATCAGGTAGAGCATTCTAGACTTTAACAATTCTATTACAGAAATCATATTTTTAAAGTCAAGTTTAGAATGATTTAGAACATGCAGCCCATAGACCAAAGGTAGCTCATCTCTCTTTAATTTTATTACCATAATGCTTCTCTAACTATATATATATTTCTATAGTTATGATAGATTCTTAAACATTGAGTTTTCATGTTATTGTTGAGATTCTATGTCACATAAATATATTACTGGAAGTATGATTTTATTTTTCTTTCCTCACTAGATTCCAAATTATTGTGAAATTGGAAAAAAAACAGTAAAATCTAGGAATTTGTTGTCAAGTGGTTTACCCCTGTCACTGGCTTTAAATGATACTGTAGCAATCAATTCCCAGCAAGAGCTTTATCCACAGTTCCTGTCAAAACAAGAACCTCACTGGAGGATACCTAATAACCAGAAACTTTTCCAAGGATCTCGTTTCCATTCTCTCCCTGAACACCTTGAGGCAACATCTGAGCATTTGGACATTCAGAGACATCTCTCTGACCCACTCCTTCCTATAGTTTAGGAATCCAAGTGCACAGAAAGCCAAGCGAAGAGGAGTTGAATTGAGAAATCATTTAGTATAGGGTTTACTGCTTACACTTGGAGGATATTTCCAGCGTACTGTAACTATGTTCTGCTCTCTGAGAAAAGGGCAATTTAAAAGAGAATTGACTTTATTGATTTCTAATACAGAGAAATCGAACATCCCCCCTCCTCTCCCCCCCTCTTCCAGGAACAATGACATAAACATGCTGATGGACTTCCTTGGTTGCATAGCTGTTGTATTTATACATCTGCAAATGCTCATTCTGTGCTTTTCTGCTCAAACAGAAAAACATAGAACAAGATGTAAGATCAACCAATCAGCATGCAGGATGCGCATCTCTGCAAAACGCAATTGGTATTTGGGAGGTGTGTGTGTGTTGGCCTGCCTGTAGCCAACTGTAACCTACACTTACACATCATCCACACCTTAGATATGCTGTGACACTACGTGCGGTTGTGGGTAGCTCTAAATCAACTCGGATTTGGCATGCATCAGCATATGAATGCTGAAAGTTTTGTCTATCAGTATTTTAAGTACCTAATAATAGTGAAAAGAGGAACATTTCTGTAAAATAATAAAGAAGTAACTGTAAATGTGGCCTGGAGGGGAAATTGCTAAGAACTTCACAAAATTATCACTGGGTTAGAGGGTACCAGGAATGGATATTTCTTTTGTTAATAGTTACAATTAATATCTTAGGATTTTATTAATTATGTGTGACTCTAGGAAGGATGATATAATTTTTGCATATAATGATTTGTCCCCAAAATAAAGTGAGATTATAAATTCTATTTATTTTTTGTAGGGATGTAAATATAAGGAAGACCATTCAATGAAAGTATAAAATATGCATTGTAGTCCTTTGTAGAATGGTGAACTGCCCATCTGATTAATTCTGTTTTTGTTAACAGCCCTTCTTAGTCTCTCTTCTTAATTCTATGACACTCTCCCCTTCAATAAATTAAGATGTACACTTTGGTATGTAGTTCCAGTTCGATATGTATTTGTTAAAAAGGAGAGTCTTACCAAATTTAGTTAAACTAAACATCAAATAAGGCAGGGGATCACATTGACAGATGATGTAAATTTGTTGTACAGTAGTGTCGGATCTTAACTATCCTGTAATAAACACTGTTGAGCATAGTCTCATAGAGAAATATTTTCCCACATTCTATCTAGTAATCTATAAAGTGGAAGTGACGTTTCTCTCCCAAGGCTCAGAAAAGAGCCAGGAGCAATAGTTGAATTCCAGCAGTATCTTTCCCAGGTTTTTGCAACAGTCAAGATTTATGTAGGTTTGCATTATGTTTTAGGAAATGTGAAGATTACTATTATGCATTTACAACAAACAATTCCTTTTGGATTAAAACTACCCCAGACATTGCTTAAACCACTATGCAAAATGTATGTATGAGTAACACATTTTGTACAAATTTGCCTGATATAAGCACAATTTTAGAATATCCTCTTAAGAAGAAAAGCAAATCAGATTACACTTTTTGTATAAGAGTGTCATCTTTCTTTTTGATGACGTTATATGACAGCACTGCATAAAGAATTATTGTACCCAAATCCTCTTCCTCTCCACTAAATGCTGCAATGGTGTGAGGTCACGTTCCCCAAAAAATATATTAAATCCCCATTTTAAGTAGCAGGGGGAAAATGTAAGCATTTGCCACCCCCAAAATGTTAATTACTTTGCTAATAAAGATTATTTTGACACCTACTGTGGCCTGATGACTACCTCTCTTTAAGATAGAACATGATGTATACTTATTGAAAAGAGTTGGTTGAAGCAGGATAATGAAAGCAGAACATCTATGGTATATGCCTAACAGTTTGAAGTCACAAGACTTTTCTCTTATACCCTGTACTTCTGGACAATTGGATAGCAGTTGTTTAATCAATGAACAATCTATTCCCATGAACGTCCAATATGACAATTATCCTGACTACTTTCTCAAAACAAAAAAAAAGTATTGGACAACAAACTAAATTCCTGGTTAGAGTTGATGTGTGATTGTTCTGAGAATGTTAAAAGTGACAACTGCTTATGAAAGACAACAGAGAATTCCAGAAAGTAATTTTTATAATGATTTCACATGATTATGTGATTTGTTCACCTCTGCTAA
This sequence comes from Ptyas mucosa, assembly GCA_012654045.1. Taxonomy (NCBI): domain Eukaryota; kingdom Metazoa; phylum Chordata; class Lepidosauria; order Squamata; family Colubridae; genus Ptyas; species Ptyas mucosa. Next base: position 1,219,216 of record WNWU01013201.1, read on the forward strand.
AGGTGAAGAAAAGAAGAAAACTACAAAAAAAGATAGAAAGGTTTTCTTTCTGACCTTTTTCATGGGTGATATTTTTTGTTATTAATAATTAAATAAACATTAAATATTGCCATGCAAATGTATTCTACACAAAGAATGGAAACATAAACTCTCCAATATATTATCCCATACTGCAAATGGAGATTAACAATTAAGTCCTTACTGTAACTACGGTAATAGAAGGAAAGTTGATGTTGAAATTAGTGGACAAAAGACAAAGTACCGTAGCTCTTTTTAACAATAGAATTTCAAACTGCAGGGTAAGAGACGAATACTTAAACAATCCTATAATCTACTTTTCTTGTTCTGTGGAAATATAACTCTTCCAAAAAATATTGAAACTTCACAATAGAGAATTTCAGTCATTCAATTTCTTGAAATTATTTAGCATTATTATATTATCTGTAAACTGCCAGTATCTCAATTGTTTACATCCGTAAGACAAAAGTTTATAGAATGTAATATTAAATAATAAATGAAATCAATGCTATATCTGCCAGCATAGCAGCAGACTGTTAACCTCTAAAGTATTTCCAATTTAGAATTGATTTAATGGACTGCCTATATTATAGCAATATAGGAGTCAACAAGACTTCTGGGGCGAGAAGATAAGGTAAACAGTTCCACTAGATGTACTAGACCAGGAGATCAACTGCATCAAAAGTCTGAAACTACTTGTATTAGTAGTTAAGATAATAAATACACTGAGTTGGGATAGTAACTAAAATAATATAATCTTGCGAATCTGATTGTGCTGGTCCTTTTCTTCCTTATTATAATACAATGAATTAGGTGGACTGCCTAAACTGGTTCCAAACATCATCTCACAGTTCTGGACTTTAAAAATGTTCAGCTCCTTTTGTCCAGGCAGTGGATCCTGCAAATCTCTTTCAAGGTCATCTTCCTTATTTTTTACACTAAGGCAGCTTCTGAGAAGTCCTGTTCTAAAGTACTCCCCGAAAATGTTATGGAAGAAGGGACTTGAAACATCTCCTCTTGCACTAACTACCTAGTCAAGGTACATTCAAGCCATGTAAGGAGCTTCAGAATGAGACTCTCATGAGTTAAAATTGGACCCAGAAACCTACTAGCAGCTACTGCAGCTATTATAAATTGGATGTTACACTGCTGAATTACTTTAGGCCATGTGTCAGCCCTACAGGGTACGCGAAAGCAAGAAATGGATACCACAGGGATCCCAAGAATGCTATTTTATTGTTGTAGGGTAAAAAACAAAATCTTGAAGGCCTGGTCAAATTTATCTCCATACCATCTCATACTAAACCAAATCAAAGTGTGGTTATTTCTTTCTTATACTTTGTTTTTATTTCTGACCCTGTAACCTCTCATCCAAATCCAAGTCTTTCTTTTAAGAATTCTTTCATAACTTCTGCAAAGTCAATTCTAACTTCCATCATACCTGGTCAGGAACTAAGCTGCTATGTTCTGGGCCAGCTGCCATTTCTAAATCATCTTCGAAGGCAGCTCCACATAAGTAATTTATAGTTGTGCAAACATTTATTTAATCAATTTATATAGCCACTCTACTTGGCACTCAATTCAGAATATAAGTCCCCACTGAATGGGCTGCCCATTCCAAAAATGGCTATATCTGGGCATTTATTGAACTGTTGACACTTACCTCCACAGAAAACAAAATTTCTAAAAGAATTGTCTCTAGTTAAAGGGTAAAGACACAAACGTTTTAGCAGTATGTAGATTTATCTCACAAGCTCCTATTGCAGAGATTTTACCAGTTTCTTACTCATGGCTCCTATGTGAACACATGAGGATGCTATTCTTTCTCAACTGAGAACAGAGGAATGTCTAACTGGTTGGAATATGACTCTGTCTTTCATTCTATACCTACTGTTGTAGTTCCAGCCAATGATGGGCAAGGTTCCAGCCACCCTTTCTATTATTTTAATGGAATTTTTGTTCTATACTTTCTAGTTTGGGGCAAGGTTGCTGATGTTCTGTCAGAAGAAATCCAAGCTCTCAACTCCCACCTTATTTCTCTTTCTTATTCCCAAATGGATAGAAAGGAACTGGAGGGGAAAATTTGAAAGCAAGGAATTTACCACACATCTTCTACTGCTATGCTAAATGTGTGTACCTGATTATTAAAATGGTGTTGTTCAAGATATTTCTTCTCTTTGTTTTAATAAATTTCGGTCATCGTTGATTCAGATTTTTACCCTTTCCTAAAGGAATAACCAAACAAAACACATTAGATCTTATGGCAAACAGCAGATAACTATATTACTCCATTTGATTTTCTCCCAATCCATGCTCTATATGTATCACAAGAGTGCAACTAAGACTGATAATTAATCTACATTTCCGTTTAAAGCATTATGTGAAACCCTTGATTATCCAATGCCATGCCGAAATTAGTATCTATGGGCCAATGTGTTGATATGGCAAGTTGTACTAAAACGTATAACAGAGATAAGAAGCCCTTTACCATTTCAGAAAATGGTTGTCCAATCTCTTCTTAAAAACTTCCAGTGTTGCAGCATTCACAATTTTTGGGGACAAGTTGTTCTATTGATTAATTGTTCTAAATGTCAGAAAATTTCTCCTTAGTTCTAGGTTGTTTTACCTGTAAAATATGTAAATGTTAAATAGCATAAAATTAAATGAATTAAGGGCGGGGAATCAGGTTATATATATTTGAAAGTAAGAGAAGGGGAGTACTAGTAGATTTCAATCAATCATTTCAATTTATTTTAGTCAAAGACCAATACAGATAATAAACAAAAGTTAAGACGGCTAAAAATACATTTGTAAAATCATCCAATTAGCATTTAATAAGTGAGATCCAGAATGTAGCCTATATTAAATTATAATGTAAACATTAAAATTATATTAAGTATGATATCTAAAATTACAACAAAACAAATGTATCTAAAACCATTAATATTAGAGAAGTGATTGTGTCTAAAATTTGAATGACTTATACGTTGCAGGATGGGATATTTTGAGGGGTTTTCTGTGCTTCTTTAAAAACTTGGCCACATGCACTGTAACAAGAGGTACATTGTATATAAGCAGCATCTGGACATAAACTGAATCTGGGTAACCAGGATATCTACTAATTAGAGGAAGAATGAAACTGGATCTGATGTCTCTTTAAAGGAAACAATGAAGAAGGACTTGTTCTATAGTTTTCTAGCCAATGAAACTTTTTTACCGTCAATACTGCAGAGATATGTCATTAGGCAAGAGAGAGAATTTTCCAATGGCTAGGTATTTGTAGTTAATACCTACAGCAGTGACAAGATATCTATTATGTATTGGTGACTGGAAGCATTCCCTAGGCCTGCTTGCCTCTCTATATCCTTTTCAGGATTTCTTTTGCCTGATCATATTCCATCTTCAAAACTATGGAGGAAGAGTAACTTAAATTTAAAAGATTAAATTTAACAGTCTTGATCCATGTGGATTGAAAGTTGTGCTGAAGAATTGTGCTAAGCCTTGAGGAAAGCTGAACTTTAGCCAAAGATTAATAGAAGCTAGACACACTCTGAACTCAACTTTTATCATACCTGTCTCCAATCACAGATGTTTATTTAAGACAAAGTGCAGTATGTGGAGAACTGCTCTGATTAATTTAGATTTTACCCTTTCCAGAGAGGTGAAAGAAAAAGCTGGGGACCCAACCAGAGTCCCATAAAGGACCTGAGCTAGAGGTTCAGCCTGAACCAGTTTTAGGAACTGGAACATAATATTCTTCCTTGGACTGAAAAAAAATTAAGGATGGCATTGGCAGATCTTTTTCCAGTAGCAGCAGCATATTCACAGTGGGCTTCCCTTAAGCCAGTGATATGTATAGCTACTCCTAAATACTTAAAGCTAGTCACTTGTTCTATTTTATGGCATTAATGCTCTGTAAATGAAGTTTCAGCCTTTTGGCAAAAGCCATATGGTTTTCTGACAGTTTATTTCCAGATTATCATTACAATATTGGAACAAAATTCTTAGAGCTCTTTTGAGATTTATTGATGTTCTGGAAAGTACTACAGCATCACCTGCCTACAGCAGCAGGGGAATGCTATAGTCTCCTAGTTTAGGGGATGGAAATATGGATCGTTTAGACATCTCACTGTACAGTTGATATAAAAATTGAAAAGTGTGGAGGGGAATACATTCCTGTTTATCCATTTTTGAGCTGTAACTGGTTTCATGAAGAACCCTTGCATATTTCTCCTGACCTTGAAAGTATATTAGTGTGTAGGGTACACATTAAATGAAGAAACCAACAACTAATTGATGCAACTTTCAGCTTTTCCCATAATTTGATCTGGGATGAATAATCAAAAGCTGCCTTAAGATCAATGAAGGCAGCATACAATACAGCATTGCTAGTTGAATAATTTTTAATCAAGTGCTGTAAGACCAAACATTGGTTAATGGTTCCTTTACTTTTTACAAAGCCAACCTGCTCTTCTACTATCAGATTTCCCTGATCCAGCCAGTCCTTAAGTTTATCATGGAGGTGATTAGCATAAAGGTTGCTGATGACATTAATCAAGTTAATTGGCTTGTAGTTAGCAGGGTCATCTCTTTCGATTCTTAAAGATTGGCACTAAAGTTGCCAGGGCCCAGTCCTTGGGGATGCATCGAGTGGTATCAATATGATGCCAATATTGGAACCATTACTCTTATTATTTTTCAATAATTCCAAGGGAATAAGGTACACTCTGCAGTATTAGTAGATTTGAATAAATGTGATCTGATTATGCAGAGTTGACTTGACAAATACATGAAGGAAGCCAAGATGTAGATTTAATTATGAACGAAGGATCCTTCATAATTATAGTTATTTGTATATGACATGAAAAAGAAATGAATCAAAACCCAGGATGATCTAAAATTAGAAGAGGAATGCTTGAAGGAGTATTGTGCAGATTCTGTAGGAATAATGACATGTCAAAAAAGGAAACTGAAACACATGCTACAAATGTTTGTTTCCAAGAACAACAAATGAAGAAAAGAAAGTAATTACATGTTATTCAAATACTGAAAAATGGTAAGCCTTAAGATATATTTGGGGTAATTAGAGAAATGTAATAATTGTGAAAACTATATCAGGCTTGACAATTGGAGGGACTCAACTAATTGTAGAGTAGACAGCTGTTCCTCATCAAAGGAGATCAGCTGCCTATTAGGACCACTGCCAGTCAGTGGTCCTAATAGGCAGCTGCCGATCTTCCTGTGTATGTGCAGGGAGGCAGCTCTCCGTCTGGTCAACCACCTCTACCAGTGCCCAAGGGGCTGGGACAAAATCGTCCTCAGCCCCTGGCATGCCTTCCGTGTCAGACTCCCATCTCCAACTCTTCCTCCTCCGAATCAGGCTCTGACAGGGCCAATGACAATGAGTTATTTGTAAAGTAATAAAGGCAGGATTTTTTAAAAATCTAATTAAAATAAAATATAAATAAATATAATTTCTGAGCTTTGTCTAACAGTATTTATCCTAAAAGGGAGCCACCATGTTGGGTTTGTACAGATAATCCTCGACTTAAAACCATTCATTTAGTGACCATTCAAAATTACGACAGCACTGAAAAAGTGACTTAAGGCCATTTTTCACAATTATGACCATTGCAACATCCCCATGGTCACGTGAGCAAAACTCAAAACAGTTGCAGTGACCCAGGATCATCTGAACACCTTTTGGGACATTCTGACAAGGAAAGTCAATGGGGAAAGTAGACTCACTTAACAATTGTGTTACTACTTAACAGCTTCAGTGATTCACTTAACAACTGTGGCAAGAAAATGAGGCAAAACTCACTTAAATACCTTACTTAGCAGAAATGTTGAGCTATCTACCGTGCTTCCCCCAAAATAAGACCCTGTCATATATTTTTTTGAACCCTGAAATAAGCACTTCACTTTATTGCCATGCGCTCAAAAGCCGATTGGGCTTATTATCAGGGGATGTCTTATTTGGGGGAAAACAGGATATATGTATGAACTACCGCCTCATTTTCTTTGAGTGTGTGTGCTTTAGAAATCCAATCTAATTACAAGATCAAGTGATGGACATATAAAACAGTAAATAACCAGAATACACAGAGGGTCTTGCAGGCCATCTTGGCCAAGAAATTAGCCAGTGATGGGTACTAAGCCTGGGATCAAAACCTGGACCAACATGAGTGTAACAGGGCCCACCAGGACTAATACATTGTGCCTTCTTGAAATATACATTATAGTCAAGACAACTGTTTGAATTTATTTATAATTAACTGATCATTATTATCATTTATTTTTTTATAACAGTTGTGTCCAACCCACACCCACATGCAGCCCTGGACAGCTAGTAATGCGCCCCCCCCCCCAAGATAAAGATAAAAGAAGTTTGTTATGTATATACATTAACAATATTATATATTTTACACGCGGCCCAAGACAATTCCTCTTCGCTCAATGCAGCCCAAGCAAGTCAAAAGGTTGGGCAACCATGCTGTAGCACAACAAAAAAGGATGATACATACCCAGGTTAAAGCAAAGCAAGGATAACAGAATTCAGCACAAGAAATTACACTTGTATTAAAAACACCATTTAATTACTATCATTACTGCCTTTTTCTAGCCAGTTACTATGAGTCTCGCATCAGGCGGACCTTTCCGACTCCCGATGAAACTTCTTAGATCATCTCAAATGTTCGGAACAAAGCAAAACAATTCAGAGAAACCAGTTCTACATTTCTATCTCTATGTCTTCTTCTTGTTTTTTGTTTTTTTGTTTTTTTTTTATGAGAGCGACTAACTAAATCAGACTTGATACGCTCAGCTGTAACGAAAGAGGCGGGCTTTATCCAAGAACGACAACCATCTCCGCTAATGGTTAATTCCACGATAGCCAATATGTAAATCTATTTCGGAGGTTGAGCGAGGTGGACGTTTCGCAAAGCCAATGAGAAGCCTTGGAGTTGAGGAATGGCGTGGCCCACGACCAATGAGAAGCCAGAGTTTGAATAGGGTGAATGGAGGAGTAGGGTTAGCCGTCGTCGTTGTGTGAGGTGAAGAAAGGCTGTCGGGAGCGATACCTCGGGAGGAGGCCGTGAGAGGCTGACCAAGTAAAAGCCTTCCCGCCCGCCATGTCGTTGCACGGGAAGCGTAAGGAGATCTACAAGTATGAGGCGCCATGGACCGTCTACGCCATGAATTGGAGCGTCAGGCCCGACAAGCGCTTTCGACTTGCCCTAGGCAGCTTCGTAGAAGAGTACAATAACAAGGTGAGCGGGCGAGAAGAAGCCCCTGGTGAGGCCAGGCTAAGGGCCAGGTTCCGCACTGCAGCGCATCCCCAGTCGGTCCTCACCGCCGCCAGCGGCCCAGTTAATGGCAGCGAGCGTCGGGAAGGGTGGGAGGGGAGGGGAATGCGCGAGAGAGGCGGAGCCGCTTCGGGGAAGTTCGGTTAGGTTTTGCCCTCGCTCGGAGCATTTCTGCCCCTTTCCAGTTGGCGGCCAGGCTGCTTTGCTGCGCAATGGGCAGGGGCCGTTGGGATGCTTTGCTGCTGCTGCTGTATGATGTAAAGAGGAGGAAAAACGGCATCTGCGCACTTTCTGCCTCTAGGAAGCGAGAAAGGGAATACATTCTTTTTTCAATCTCGATAGCTTTAGAAGTTGTGTTACAACGTTTACCCCTTGCTTGAGAAGGACACGGTGTAAAGTTTGCTTGAGATAGGCCTGCCTCGTGTTCCTTCAGTTTTTTAATTGAGCTTTAGTTGAGCCTTAAGAGCCCTGCTGAATTTATTCCAATATTGGCCAAATGGACTCATTTGGGAAACTCACATGCCTGAAACTGGAGGTCTATAACTCCCTCCCTTGTTTTCCTACAAGGAGCATTTATTTGTAATTTAAATTTACAAGGTTATTTAACTCGTGTATTCTGTTTCAGGAAATATTAAAACAGACATCAGTATCATAATAGTAGCCCCAAGCTATCCAAATTGACTGCCATTGCCACAATTGTGACAGTAAATTCTTGGGTCTATGTAACAAACAAAAAAACTTCCTTCTGTTGTCCCTAATATCTCTGCATTTAATTTCAATAATTACACACTGGAAGAAGAAAAATATGTTCATTTCCATATTATTTATATCATACATATTTCTGTTATATCCCCTAGACTTATTTTATTCCAGAATAGAATAGAGCAGAGCAGAACAGAGCAGAACAGAATTCAGTGTACATAAAAAGAAAAGATACATTTGTCAAGAATCATAAGGTACAACACTTAATGATAGTCATAGGGTACAAATAAGCAATCAGGAAACAGATAGAGGTCCAGTTTGTAGTAGCCCTATTTTGCACCTTTTCTAATTCTGTAATATCATTTTCAAAATGTGTCCAAAACAATAGCTAAGGTGTAGTCTTACCATAAGTTTATATAAAGGGAATATTATACTGACAATTCTATGTTTGGTTCTAATAACTCCAAGTTGGAATTTAATATTTTTATAGCAGCTACAAACTTGTTTGATATCTTCATTGAGCCATCCACCCTGACTCCAAGATACTTTTCTAATCAGTGACTAATCTGTGTGTGTGTGTGTATGTGTGTATGAATTAATTAATTATATATATATATATATATATATATATATATATATATATAAAAATTAATTTTTGAGTTCATTTGAAATTTTATGTGCCAACATGCACCCTACATTTATTTTTAGTGAACTGCATTCATCGTTCTGAAATCCATTCATCCAGATTGGAAGGTTGCTTTTGGAGCGCATCGCAATTACTTTTAGATTTAATTTGATATGTAATCATTTATGTATTCAGCATGGTAACTTGAATGATCAGCCCTAATTCCAGATATTTTTATGCAAATAAAAAGTACCAGTCCTTACACAAATTCCTAACTGGAGAATTATTCCTGGAGAAGTACTCTTCTCCATGCCCTTTTTGACATTTTCAAAGAAGCTGGAAGGTTAGTGAGACAAGACTTCTATTTGGTTCCTTTTCAACAAGGCTAGTCCTATGTATTATTTTTTCTTTAACAATTCTTTCAATTTTCCCACCAGAAACCATCCCTAAGTTCCTTTATTGCCTTTCAGTCTTCTTAGAAAAATTGGAATCACATTTTTCCAGTCCTTTGTGTAAAAGAATTGTATTATTTTTTGTGAAAAATTAGCAATTTTATACTTAAGTGCTTCAAGAGTTCTTAAATCAGGGGTGTCAAACTCAATTTCATTGAGGACCGCATCAGGGTTGTGTTTGACCTCGGAGGGCGGTGGGAGGGGCTAGGCATAGCTAGGGTGGGGGGGGGCTGGGGGGGCATGACACAGGACCACACCTCCACATACATGGTTTTATACACTTACAAAAATAAAGAGGCGTACATTTCTGTGATTTTGGTTTTTTAAATATTTACTTGATCTACTTGATTACCTTATGAAAGAGAGACCAGATCAAGAAACTGACTCCATAGGAAGACTAGAACTATAAATTATTGATCATGGGCTACAGTAGCAGAATCCTGCAAGCTTGAAAGGTAAAATATTTACCTTTCCTCCCTTTTCTAACCTCCTGAGTCAAGGATGGCTTCCTTCAGCATTCTGGAGGCCCTGTTTTGGGCCTGGAAGGCCTCCTGGATCATTCTGGCGACCAAAACAGGTTGCGCCCCATTTTCGCTAGCAGAGGCACCACGGTTAATCTTTGCTATTTCCATGTCAGCCCCGTGGGCCAGATCTAAGCACTCCACGGACTGGATCCGGCCCATGGGCCTTGAGTTTGACACCGCTGCCTTAGATAGATACCATCTGGACATTGGGATTTATTTAGTTTTACTTGATCAATTTCGCTTGTAACCATTTTTCCTTAGCTGTGTTAGTCTTTGTCCTGAAAGCCTTACATTTTGGAACTTCTGAACATGTAGGTGAAAGATGTACTGGAATAGGAATGAATGTGTTTGTATGTGTGCGCGCACACACACACACCGCACGTACTTTTTTTTCTCATAGGTTCAACTTGTTGGATTGGATGAAGAAAGCTCTGAATTCATTTGCAGAAATACTTTTGATCACCCCTATCCTACTACCAAGCTCATGTGGATACCAGATACCAAAGGAGTTTATCCAGACCTTTTGGCAACCAGTGGTGACTATCTGCGTGTGTGGAGAGTAAGTAGACCATTTAAAAAATAATTCTTTTATACTTTAATTAAAAAAAAAGTAGCAGACCTGCTCTTATGAACTACAAAGAAGCATTATATTCAGCATAACCAAGTATAAAAGGTTTGACTTTTGAAGGGATATAACTTGCAGTTTTTCATAGATTTCCTAGATTTCTCAGAATATTCTCACAATATATTGGGTATATTTTAGTAAGACCACAGCAGTATCTCAAATATAGCACTGTATTTAACAGACTGATAACAATTCAAGAGATAATATTTTCATCTGTAAGCTCTTCAGTTATCAGTAAAAAGAATGAATTCTTCGGCAGTTCATCCGAAATATGTTACAAATAACCTGAAAATCTGTCTTGCCTAATGTAATGATATATGGGTTCTTATTTGGAAATAGTGCAGAAATACTTGGAATGCTGGGGATTCATCTCCTCCTGTAATATTGAACACCAGACCTGTAACATAACTATCCTCACCCACAATTGTGGATGCGAAGGTAAACCTGGTTTGCATTATCAAAATCTGGATGGCAAAGAGAAAGGAGAAGTTCATTTCTCAAAGATCTCCTCCCCCACCTCCAGGTTTTCAGTTTGTCCCAGGATGATGGTGGGTGATAGCTATTATCATCCCTGAAACTCTGCTGGCATCAAGGGATACTACTATAGATAACAGATGTGAGAACTTGTTAGTGTGATTATACCTTTGGGCTAGCTGCTGGTATATCATTCCCCCTGTTGCAAAGCAGGATCCCTCGCATGGCTGCCAAACTGATATTAGGGAGCTTCAACTTGCCTGTCCTGGCTGAAGGGTCTAGAACAGCTCAAGAGTTCTTGGCTGCCATGACAATGCACCTGGCCCAGCGTATTAAAGACTCAATATCTATAAAAGATCCTATGGTAGATCTGGTTTTTATCTTGGGGCAGACGGCGCATGATCTTAAAAGGGGCAGGATGAAGCTTAGCTCCTTGTTGTGGATAGATCATCATGATAGCTATAGAGCTTTATGTTGCAACTAACCCACCCCTAATGGAGAAGGAGTTGTTAGATTGGCCTACTTTGGGCACCAAATGGATCCAGAGGACCCAAGAATCTTGTGAGCAGCTCAGTTGATATCATGGTTGCCCAATGCAATAAAGAGATAAATAGACTGCTTGAACAGGTTGCACTAGGGTGGTCTCTCCCTAAATCCACTGTAGCTCCTTGGTTTATGAGTAGCTCAATGATATGGAGCAGCAGTAGAGATGCCTAGAGTGTTGCTGGAAGACCTATTTTGAATCTAGATAGACTTTAATTAGAGCTCATGTCAAACCAATACAGTAGCAAATCAAGCAATAAAAAGAAACTAATATTATCACTCCTATTGCATCTGCTGAATGCCCCAGCAACTCTTTTTAAATTGACTTGTTCCCTTTTAAGGAAACATGGTCATCAAGAACATTTAAAGGGGCAATATGGCAGATATAACCATTCAGATTTTAATAGAATTAGATTCTAATTGGATGGTGCTAATAGAGGTGATTGCAATTTTGTCCTATAAATTGTTCTGGCATTGGTTTGAATCTGTGAATCCTAAGGAAATGACTATGGCTCTCTGTAATGTCAGCTCTGCACTTTTTATTTGGATCCCTGCCCCTCATGATACCTCTTGTAAAGTGGCAGAATACTAAATTTCAAGCATTAATGCTTCCTTGATTGAAGGAATGTTCCATTACCATAAGCTGATATAATATGCCTCTGCTTTAATAACTAAATTATTGTGGACAATATAGACCTTGTGGAGTGCTTCAAGTCTTTCTACTCTCTTCGCGTCTTTTGTACATCTCTGAAATCAATTGTGGAGATCATCTGTTGTTACAGAGTTTGATATCATGGGTATGCAAATGATGTGCAGCTGCTCATCTTGGTTATGGACTAAGCAGGTGATGCAGTAGAATAAGGATCTAGTACATGGGGACTTGTCAAGCTCTGGATAGGGAGGAACAGAATCAGAGTGACTTTGATTTTGTGGACATTTTTTCAGGAGCTTAGATTGTTCACAGTTTGCAGTAAATTATTATTTGTTTAACCATAGTTTGATTAAATTCACTAGATTCATCCAGCAAGCCATAGAATAAAGTAGGATTTCAAATAGTTTACAAATAAACATTTGAATCCGTACTTAATTTAGTTTATACTGGAGAAATTGATTTCTTTGATATTGCTATATATGAATTACTGCTATCATTTTATAACATGATTATATACACTAATTATTCTGTTTATGCAACTGATCATATGTATTTGAATCTGCTTAATTATTTTTGCTTTACCCTTAAATTGTTAACATGAGATATGTTAACAAATAACTCTGAGTAGCTAACAACAAGTTATTGTTAGTTTGTTATTTATTATGAAATAATAGTCAAAACTAACTAAAATATAAAACCTGAAAGGACCCCTGAGGGGAAAACATGTCTAATAAACTAAAAATGCTATATGGTCTCCAATTGACCCCCTTGCCTGGGAACACATCCAGAATGTGTGTCGAGCTATGGCTGGGCTCGATACAGATATTGAAGGTTGATGAGAGATTTCAAAGAGAGCCAGAATGGGCACACTAATCTTTTCTGGACCTCCCAAAGATAATCTACAAGCACAGTCAGTGCTGTTTCAGTCTTGAACCCAGCTGAAAGGATCTGCTTCTTTAGGGATCCTCTGAAGCTATAGTGTGATCAACTTCTCCACATTTTTTCCAAAAAGTGTAGTTTAGGCACTGGAAGAAGTAATTCAATTTGGCTGGTTCCAATGAAGGCTTCTTGGGGTGATAAACCAACACCTCTTTCAACATTGGCAAGAGGACATTGATTTCCCTCAGTGATAGATTCACCACCAGTAGGACTAGCTGCACATGATTTCCCAGAAAATCTTAGCAATGCAACAGGTACATGGCTCTAATATACAGGTGGCAACCTTGCAATTCCAAAACTCCTCTCCACTTCATAAGGATCAAACTCATCCCAAATAACAAAGCTATACCAAGTCTCGATTATTTTCATGGGATTTGCCTCAATGCCAGAGTCTAGTTTGGAGCCAATCCAAATAACATTTTCTGAAGATGCCTAGAATATCCTTACAGCAGCTCTGAAAGAGAATTTCCAGTTCTCCTGTCTCTAAACAGGACAGTTGTCCACAGAGTATTTTATCACTTTTACCTCCACGACATAGATCTTAATAATGGCTGTAGTTCGTACTTCATTGAGTTCGTTCCTCATTGTCCTCCAGCACTGCTTTCAGGGTCTGTTCTCATATTTTCATCTCCTTCACTCCTCTAAGAACTTAAGGGAGTCCTGGGATTCACAGCAGGAGAAAAGACACATAGGCATGATCTGATCCCAGTTCACAACCACCTTCTTATTCTAGGCAGTGACTGAAGCCACAGTCAAACTATGCACCAGACCTGCGGGAATACTCTCCAAGCTCCCTGTGGAACCAGATAAGGTCAATCAATGGTGATGTTCAAATAGGCTCAGCCTCTCTACAGTAGAGAGCAATATCAAGGCAATCAGAAAGTGATCTGACCATTGACAGGGAAGAAGTGGTAATCTCCAATTCCAGGGGGAGTAATTTGTCAAGCTACTGCCTTCAGAAGAAAACTAGATTTTGTCTATGATCACCACTATGTGTTAACCCTTGACAAATTGCATCAGATCCAAGACTGTCCTATTGGCCATGAACTCCCAAACCACCTCAGACATTACCCTCAAGAGAAAGCAGTTTGAAGTCCCCTAAGACCATAAGCCTGGGGAAGTTCATGACCAGTCAGGGCATGGAGTCAAGGAATTTGGGTAGATTGTTACACAACAGAGATCTGCTACAGTAGCAGTAATTTCAATTGCTCTCTAAAGCCCAACTTAACAAATGGCATCTCATATCCATTACATATGAAGCTGCATCTCTGAACATTACTAAAGTATCTCACATAGCATTTGCTACTCTCATCTCTGCTCTGGGCTTTTGTGTGAAAGCATTGTGCAAAGTTATGCTACTGAAAATATTATTTATTTGCTTCTGGTTGGTAGATCTTGATGATCTGTTTAAAAAAATAAGGTAGATCCTGGAAGTCTGATATTTGTCCATATCTCATGAATGGATAGCAAAAATATTTTATATTATATAAATATAATATTTATATTATTTATATTATTTTGAGATTATATTCCTTATATCTGTGGAATAAAAAACCCACAAAAATGTGCTTCAAAAATATTGAAGTTTAAGTCTCTTGTGAGATTTTAGGACAAGATTGCTTACAAATAGTATCTTATAAATCAGAAGTAATTCCACCTAAAAAAAGAAACATTGAATTTATCATAATCACTATCAATAATAACCTGAATATATTGTTGGTCAATGACTTTTGAAGTTCATTATGGCATAGGTCCAGGAGGAGCAGTCTTGCCACAAAGGGGTTGGCCTGTCTCTCTCTAGCAGAAAGGACCTACTACAAACCCCATTAGCCAAGGAATTTCGTCTGGGTCTAAGAGAAGAGCCTTCTCTGTTGTGCCTCCTGCCCTTTGGAACATCTTCTCCCAGCACATGAGATTTACCCCCACCTTTCTGGCTTTTAGAAGGAGCCTTAAAACCTGGATTTGCTGGTCGGTATGGGGCCCTAATGGAGAAGCTGTAGGCTACAGTTGGTTGATATCAGGCACAAGAAACCAATAGCCAGAGTTCAAAGCTACAAACTGATGACCTATTTGACCCCATCCTCAGGTCTGCTCATCTTCTACAGTTGTTGCAGTGACCGATCCTTTGTTATCTTAATTAGTTTCTATATTTATAATATAGAAACTATATATTCTATATATATAGAATATATAGTTAGAAACTTAACTATATATTCTATATTTTTATCTCTATTTTTTATTATATTATAAGTCACCTAGAATTGTCCCAAATAGCAAAATGGGTGGTATACAGGTAGTCCTCAATTTATGGCCACAATTGAGCCCAACAATTCTGTTGTTAAGTGAGACATTTGTTAAGTAAGTTTTGCCCCTTTTATGACTTTTCTTGCCTCATTTGTTAAATGAAGCACTGCAATTGATAAGTTAGTAACCAGTAACTTCTCTTCCCCATTGTATTTGCTTGTCAGAAGGTCACAAAATGGGTCACTGACCTTGGAACACAGCAATGGTCATAAATATGAACTAGTTGCCAAACATCTGAATTTTTATCACATGGTCATGGGGATACAGCAAAGGTTGTAATTGAAAAACGGTCATAAATCACATTTTTCAATGGTGTAACTTGTAAATCAAACTGTTGTAAATCAAGGACTACCTCTATAAATTTTAATTAAAAATGAATAAAAAACTTTAAAAAGGAAATCAGATTTAGATTAAATTATAGCCAAAAAGACCTGACATTTTGTCAAAATGATGAAAGCAGCATTCCACCATTATGCAAGTGCCTTTTCTTTGTGCAAGACACAACACTGTTCTTGTCATTAGCTGTATTCATTGCTTCTGCTGATACCTCTAATTAAATCTAAAATTACAAGAAATAAATGTATTCATGCAGTTGGATTTTCTTCAGTGCCCCCTCAAAATGTATTTAAGGGTTCAAGGAGAAGTATGATTCTATTGCTGTAAGGAATTCCCTCCAACTTAACTTAAAAACTCTCCTGAATTCTATATTTTAATATAATGTAGAATCCAATAATTGCAGTGGGAAAACTATATATTTTCTCCGCTGTTGCTCTCTGGATGCAATGAAATGCATAGAGAGTTATAGAAAAGCATGAGACTTTGGAGGACAAACACAGAATGGCCATTTCTCTAACTTTTAGGGAATCCATATTCTTTTAAATACTGGTATGTAAATTAACTTAGTATTTGTTGATATTTTTTGTTCAGGTGGGTGAAACAGAGACCAGGCTAGAATGTCTGCTGAACAACAATAAGAATTCTGATTTTTGTGCTCCACTGACCTCCTTTGATTGGAATGAAGTGGATCCTTATCTGTTAGGTAAGGTCCAGATACTAATGTAGCAGAATGATGATGCTAACATGATTAAAACAACTAAAAGTTCTATTTATAAATTTAGGTAAGAAAATTTTTGACATATCTCAAAAACTAGCCAAAGGTAGGCTTTGAATTATTTTCTAGATAAGAAGTAGACAATCTTTTGGTGGCCGGTGGCCTTTAACATATTGAGTGGAGTGGTTAGCTGCAAATGGATGGAGATATATCACGGATTTAAGTGAAAGAAAGATTTAGAGGAGTTTCTTTGGGTTTTGTTCCCCTGACTAAGCTTATTTTCATCTGTTCTCAAAATTCCAAAAAAAGATACCAACAATTTTGGAATTATGACCAGAGGAGATCCTAAAAGTTAACAGTGTAAGATTTACCAAGAGGATTAAACCAGACTTGGAAGAGCTTCCACTGGACATTATGACATTTTTGTTCAACAGTAAAAACTTCATGAAATAAAAAGGTTGCTCTTGACCATGACAAATACTGGAGAGGTTTACTATAGATAGTCTTCAATTTACAATTACAATTGATCCTAGAATTTGGATTGTAAGTTGTTATAATCATTAAGTGAGGCACCCACTTGCTGAATGATCCCCATCCTAGCTCCCACCACTGCCATAGTTTTAGTGATCATACAGGTCATTAAATTATTGCATGGGTATAACTCAGAATGTGGTGGAGGCCCAGCATGCACTGGCATGTGGAAACTGTTGTGGGCTTGGAGACTTTGAACAGCTAGGCCCATCAATGTATGGACCTCCCCTCCAGCTCTCCCAGAAGTCTTGGGCATTTTCCCAGCCCAAATTTGCTAGTCCATTTACTTCCCCTTTCTGTGCAACTAATAACAAATGTGCTCAGCTGATGCAAGGTGCTATAGAAATCTAGCTAATGTAATGTTTGAGACTCTTTCTACCTTTGGAAATGTCACCACATGAGCATGAGCCTTTATGGTGTTTTCGAAGCTATTTCTAGCCTTCAGGAACATCGCAAGGGCTGGTGTTCATCTTGTGATGTTCCCTGACAGAAAAAGCCTCAGTACATTGTGAGATGATTGACAGTCATTGTAATGTTCTAAGTTTCTTTCAACCTTCGGAAATACCACATTGGCTAGCTTTCTACAATAACTGTCCTTCGTATCAGCTGGAAGTGCTTGTCAGCACCTGCATGGAAAGGGAAGTTAAGTGGACTTATGCAGTTGGACAGGGAGAAGGCCCAGGATCTCCAGGAGTAGGGGATGGATGGGAGACCTGCACATGAGTGGGCTTAGACAGCTGAGACCTCTCAGCACATGGCAGCAGGAATTTGCAGCACTGCCATGGTCATAAGAGTGGACATGCTGTCAAACATCTGAATTTTTGTTACATAACTGTATTGTAGATTTTAAGACTGCAGCAGTCAGAACTTTAGTAAATGTTGTATGTGCCTTTGTTCAATGCTGTCCTAATTTCAAATAGTCACTGAACAAACCGTAAAGGACTACCTATATGTACTTTGCTTAGTTATGATAGATTGGTTAAGTTGACATGGCGCTGTCCTGTGCAGATACCTGTATCTTTTACTGTTAGCCTTTTTAAAATTACATTATCCAATAAAGAGACCTGAAAACACTGAATAATTTTATTCGAACCACTCTTTTCTTTTGGTAATTTTTTGTCGGTACAATTATCAGCTAGTCAGTCAAAACAATTAAGTACCAGCTTTTTAAATTATCAAATATTAAGCAGAAAAACAATTTGTGATTTTGGTGCTTTTATAATTGCATAATGAGTTCCTTTAATAGCTAAGGAGCTAGGACCTTATTGGTTTTATACTTTTTCTCCCATTTTATTTGAATTTTCACTAAGGCTTTAAAATTGAAGTTTATACTAGCAAATTGCATTGATGCATAAAATGAATATATGTAATTTTATTCTGTTATAGATTATTGTTGAATAAATTTACTTCTATAAATGCATATTAGTTCAGATCCAATATCTTGATCATATACGCCAGTGATGGCAAACCTTTTCAGCACCGAGTGCCAAAAAGGGAGCACTTCACGTACTCATCAGGGCCATGACCAGGAAAAGGAGTGCCCAGGGGGCATGTGTGTGCCGGATAAGGTACTTCCGGTTTCCAGCAAGTCTTTCAGTTACTGCCACACATGCACATATGCTGATCAGCTGGCCGGCACGCATGCTCAAGCCGGAAAACAGAAGATCAGCTCTTCCAGTTTCTGGCACTGCCGCACGCATAAAGGCCAGCTGATTGTTGTGTGGAATGCGCTCCAGAAACCCAGAAGAGGAACAGGCAATGCCCCACATGCCAGATGACATGGCTCCGCGTGCCACTTCGGGCACACGTGCCATAGGTTCATCATCACGGATATAGGCAGTCATAGTCCCATAGTAATAAATAGAATATTGATTAATCAAGAGTATAGAAAAATACATTTTAAAAAAGCTGATAGTTTGATTTAAATATTTTGACTGCCATAGAGCATCCAAGGATTACAGTACTATTTTACAAAAGAGTTAACAGATACATTGACATTTCTTTCTGTAAATTAAGG
Organism: Ptyas mucosa; assembly: GCA_012654045.1. NCBI lineage: Eukaryota > Metazoa > Chordata > Lepidosauria > Squamata > Colubridae > Ptyas > Ptyas mucosa. Next base: position 1,237,980 of record WNWU01013201.1, read on the forward strand.
AGATAGAGGTTCACTTTCTTGAGGTCTAGGATTAGAAATTTTATGTAATAACCCATATTTGTATTACTTTTAAGAAAAAAAAGTTCTAATATATATTTTTGTTTTGTTTGTTTTTTTCCTTTCCTTTCAAACTATGCCAGGTACTTCTAGCATTGACACAACTTGTACTATTTGGGGTTTGGAAACTGGTCAGGTCTTGGGAAGAGTGAATTTAGTGTCTGGCCATGTCAAGACTCAGTTGATTGCCCATGACAAAGAGGTGATGGTGTATTATTTTTCTTTTTCTGTAAATCTCTGCAGTCTTTAAGTTTTTAAAAATACAATCTATACATTGGAAATAGTCATCTAGGAGCCAAGGCGGGCTGTGTTGCTGCTATTAGTAATGCGTTTATTTTCCTTTTAGTAATTCATTGATAATGGGGAATCAATACAACAAAGTAAAATATTTTGCAAAAGAAACATTCTGCTCAGAAGGAGAGAGTGTTATGCCTAAAGCCCTATTTTGTGGTAAGCATTGTCCTTTTCTAGGGTAAAGGAATAATTTGTTGGTCATACTTTCTTTACTCCTGCCTTTGCATGAAAAATTAAAGTGGGACAGGGATCCTTAGTATGGGAAGCATCATACTTTATCACCACCTGCTGTTGGTATCTGAACAGGTTTATGATATTGCATTCAGCCGTGCAGGAGGTGGGAGAGACATGTTTGCTTCTGTTGGTGCTGATGGCTCAGTGAGGATGTTTGACCTCAGGCACTTGGAACATAGCACTATTATCTATGAGGATCCTCAGCACCATCCTTTGCTTCGCCTTTGCTGGAATAAACAAGATCCTAACTACCTTGCGACAATGGCAATGGACGGTATGGAGGTGAGACACTTATGTGAGAACGCCTAGTACACTTGGTTTCTGAGCATATAGTGAGTATGGTAAACTGTGCTTTTCAACTACATGGTGAAAACAATGGGAGTACAGTTTTTGCTACATAGATTACTGAAAATTTTCTTACTGGCCTATAGTTCCATGAAGCAAAACAGTCAGGTAGATGAATATATTAATTAGAAGATACTAGCACAGTATATGAAATGGACAGTTATAAATCCTTATGGTGGTTTGGTGAGATGAGCTAACCTGTCTTTGATTGCTGTAATATTTCTATAAGCAGAACCTATTTTTAGAAATAATGAATTAACTGTGTTAGTTTCTCAATTGAAAAAAATTATACAGATAGTCTAATATGTGAATTGCATTAATGAGTAGCTATACATTTTGTATTGTGATTTGTCATCTAGAATTATTTGCAAAAAGTGTCTATAATCAGGAGATACTGTGACGTGTTTATATTAATTATTACAACAAATGCATTTTTCCATCACATGGAATAAATATGTTGACTTCACAGCTGGTTTGCTCTGAGTATATAAAAGACTGGGTAATGAAAGGATAAAAATAAAATCTAAAATAATGTATTTCAAAGTAATGTTTAGAATTATTTTTTCCTCTAAGGTTGTGATTCTAGATGTCAGAGTTCCTTGTACACCAGTTGCCAGGCTGAACAATCATCGAGCATGTGTAAATGGTATTGCTTGGGCTCCACATTCTTCCTGCCATATCTGTACAGCAGGTAAAGATGGATTCTTTTTATTCCTCCCCTCTTTTATTGGGCATTTAAGAAGTGATTGGGATTTACTATCATTTTCAAATATGTGAACATAGGATTCCAATATTTACATTCTTGTATATAACTTGAAGGCTAATAAATATACTAAAGAAATCAAAGGCATGAGATAAGACAAAAAGGAAATACATAATTTGTTAATGCCATTTCATTGGCATCAGCAGAATTGTTCTGGCAAAACTCCTTGCTTCCTCCACATAACATAACATAACTCTTATTGTAGATTTCTTTTCTTAAATCAACTCTGGTTTTTGTGAATCATTAACTCTATTCAACCACAGCTTTCTTGGTTTTCACCTTTGCCTTGACTTATTCATTCTTTCTTGAGGTAATGTTTTTCAAAACAGCAATAGCAGTTGCTACAGCAAGACTTATATACCATTCCATAGTGCTTTATAGCACTTTCTGAGCAATTTACAAATGTCAGCATATTGCTCTCAACAATCTGGGTCTCCATTTTATTGACCTCAGAAGGATAGAAGGTTGAATCAATCTTGAGCCAGTCAGGATCGAACTTCTGGCTGTGAGTATAGTTAGATTGCACTATTATATTTTAACCACAGCGCCAAGTTCATTCTCTTTGTATGACCAAATTACCTTAACTTACTTCTTTTGTACTTAGATTTATAGTCAACTCACATTCATTCAGCACTCACTAATTCTTCATCCTCTCTCTTGCTTCAATTGTTTCCACAATATTTTTATAGGATTAAGGTCAGACTTCAACTTGAAAGTTAATGCATTAACTTTCTTCTGCTTAAACTGTCATTCTTTGTTGTATAACTTACATGCTGTGGGTAGTCTTGCTGCAGGACCCACATTCCCTTCAGCTTCAGTTCACGGATAGATACCCTGATATTTTTCCATAGAATTTGCTGGTACAATTCAGTACTCATATTTCCATCAATTATGGCTGGTTCAGATACAGTAGCAAACCATGCTACTGCCAGCACGATATTTCACAAATGGGATAAGATTCTTATGCTGGAAGGCAGTGTTTTTTCTTTCATCAAACATAACATTTTTTCATTCAGGCACCAAAGTTCTAATATGATCTTTTACATTCTTTCAGTAGCCTTCTGACTTATGCATGTGATCTTTCACAAGGCAGTCAACAATGTACTTTTTAATCTTCTCCTTGCAATTTGCAAACTTAAGGCACCAGGCTAAAAAGAAGGAAACCATCAGATTTAGTCCCATCTTAGACATGAAAACTAGGTCAGTGACCTTGCGATAATCATTCTCACTTCATAGGGTTGTTGTGAGGAAAATAGGATTGGGTATATTTGCTGCCTTGAGTTAATTATAAAAAATAATAAGGGCAGAATTTTTTAAAAAGTTCCAATCTGTCATACACACCATTGTTGTTCAGTGTTCTCCTGATGGTAGTGTCATGAATATTAACATTAGCTGTTAGAAGAGAGACTTAGTTTCTCATACGTTACCCTGAGTTCTTTGAGACATACACACCCAGAATATTATATGTTTTGCTCTTCGTGTGATCTTGGTTGGTCAATCTGTCCTGGGAAGTATAAGTGGTATTGAATTGCCTCCATTTGGCAATCTGCTTGACCATAAACTAGTAAAATCCAAACTCCTTGTAATCTTTTCCATCCTGATGAACATTAACAACTCTTTAGAGGTCTACAGAAATGTTCAAGTCAGGTTATACTTCCACATACCTGTGTTGTGATGATCGGACTTTAATGTATATACCCAGAATTCTGTTGTTTAAATAAGGTATGACTTCCCACTCTCACAGCTTATTCTCATCCATTGACTGAAACATCTGACTCTACTTTCTGCTTCAAATGGACTGATAAGCCAGATTCACATAGTTTTGCCACACATAAATATGTAATTTTTGACTTTGTTTATTTAATTGAGTTTTCTTTATCTGATTTTAGGACCTGTGTGGAGAATAAGTCACCTTTTAGATGATATATGCAGAAATATTGAAAATGCAAAAGAGTTCTCAAACTTGCAAGCACGACTGACAGCAGAGGTCTATGTTCACATCCCTAATGTACCCCCAACATCAACACAACACTCATTATAGATTTATTCATATAAAGACTAAAGATAAATCACACATCATAGAATAGGAACCTACACATTGCATTTATTCTTGTGTAAGCATTACTGTTATAATATACAATTCTTTCTTATTCAGTAATCAACCTTCATATTTGTGAAAAGATATAGTATAACTTAAAGTTGTTCATTTTATCATACACTTTCTAAATTAACAAATGTACAAATATTCTTCCTTACTGACAGTCCTATAAGTGTACTACTCAGTGACCCAGTGAAAAGCAAAAATGCATATCCTGTGTCTGGCACAATCCTTGCACCTATACTTCCCAATTTTTGGTTATTATGATCTCTTGTACTTTTCAATCAGAATTTAGTCAATTCCTTCCATAGGCACACTCAACAAATTAATTCCTTTGTAGATGGCATTCATGCTTGATCTTTTCTTTTATATAAAGGAGTAATAATGACATTCTTCCAGTAATCAGGCCCAGATGTAGTCTTAATGTACAAATTAAACAAATCATATGGCGACCCCATAAGCAAGCCATAGCTGCATAATCCTCAATTTAGAGCCAAAACTGAGACAAGAATTTCCATTGCTAAGCAATTACTAGGCCATTGTTAAGTGGCTAACACTCAATTTTACAACTGTTTTCTACAATTTTTAAGCAAATCACTGCAATTGTTAAGTGAAACAGTAACAGTATCAGAGTTGGAAAGGACCTTGGAGGTCATCTAGTCAAACCCCCTGCTTACGCAGCAGACGGCATCATGTTTATGGTCTGCATCTCTCATTCTGACAGATACCACAGTTGTCCATATGGCCTTTCTCCTGAAGGGTCTTTGTGGAATGGGGGCTGATAGTGGGGCAGTTCAACAGAACACACCAGCTGAGTCAGCCATCTAATTTCAGCTTGAAGAGCACAAACTGAACATTCTATCTATGTAAACTCGCAATCTGCATATAAATAGGAATTGTATCCAAACTTAAAAAGGGTACCATGAAAAACAGCTGCTAAACAAGTGTTGCACTGAACTAAACCAGACATCCTAAAAATAAAAAAGCAATCATACAAGCACTTACCAAGGATGAATTACTACTGTTTTGAACTACTGCTGTTTTTATTACTATTCTTTTGCTCATATGCTCACTTCTGGTCAGATGCTCTCACAATGAGTAATTTCGTAGTTACTCATTCCAACTTACTCACCTAACAGAATTATTTTTCCCTTGAATAACATTCATTCACAGTGTTTCATTTTTCCCTAAATCTCATCCTTGGTGTTTTTATTATCAACATTTAATAGAGCATAACATGGAACTATCACTAACCAATGGATTCCTACTTTATGCACTCCCACAACATAGATGGCAGTGTTTTTTGACATACATCATAATTTTATAAATATTAATTAAGCCTAGGGTTTCACTTCCCTGATTGTATTGTTTAATTATCCTTTAAAAAATTAGTTCACCTTCTTTCAGATCTCTTCATTCCTCTTTGTATCATTTCTCTTTGCTAAGTTTTATAGGCATGCAACATATTTTTCTTTACTTCCTTAACTAATGCTCTTTACCATTTATTCATTTTATATTTTACTTTGCAGTCTTCCATATATCATGATCATCATTAAAGTGCTCATATATATTGATTTTCACTTCCAATGGTGGCTTTGGCTCTCAGAACTTTCATATAATGCATTATAGTGTGTGTATAGATTATTTTACCAGCCTTATTTGTGCAGCATGCAATATTCCCTCATAACAATAAGGAAAATACTGATCAATTTTGACACATTTGGGATAGAATGCCCAGGGTACAATCAAAGGTCATTTTACTCCAGCATGCTAATACTATTCTCTGCAAGCTAGTGTCCTGATAAAGGGACTACCTTGTAAACCAACAGTAACATACTCAGCTTGCTTGTTTTTTTGCAGATATTTCAATACCCAAATTAAGTAACATCATTAATGTTACTAGTAAGGAGTGAAGTTTGCTGTCAATTTATGTTCTAGTGGCTTATCAGTGTTGGTGGGGGTGGTTTTAGAGATTCTTGGATTGGGCTGCTTGTTGTTGGCTTCTTTGGCAGTTTATTGACTGGCAGAACACATCCACAAACACCCACTAGCAGTCAGAAGACATGATGAAACTTCTTTAATTTCACAACATACAGACAGATTTAACAATAGTTTCAGTTGGGAAAATGTGACCATCCTAGACCAAGCCAAGTCCAAAAACACCAGGCAACTTCTAGGAGCCTGGCACTTTGACAAATCAGCCATCAATAGACACATAGAGATTCACAGCATTGATAGACTATGCAAAAAAGGAACAAAAAGACTCAAGCACCTCTCTACCAGCAATCAGCATCCAGATCAGCATAGATTAACTCCAAGGTTAAGAGCAAACCAACAATCAAGTAAACAATACCCCAATCAAGAAACTGCCAAAGAAGCCAGCAGCAAACAGCCCAATCAAAAACTCTTAATACCATTCCCACCAACACTGACTGGCAAGCCATCAGAATATAAACTGACAGCAAACAGCACTCCTTACTAGTACTGGTGTTGTTACCTAATTAGGGTAATGAAATGCCTGCAAGAAAACAAGCAAGCTCAGAGAGTACCAAGGACCTCTTAACAATAACATATATGCAATGTACTGATACACATTAAGAATGCCTATTTTTTACTGTTCTAAAATAAAAATGGAAGTGTTACAAAGCAATTTAATATTTTATCTAGTAAAAATATTTAAATATCTAACCACCAACAAAAAATACTTTTCAGGATTAGCCAGACACTATCACACATATTTGATAGTAATATTACCCACAACTTCTCAAGGCTTTTTTCCTCTATTTTGGAATACATGGATAAATAAATTAACTGCAAAGAAAATTTAACTAAATCTGTATTTCACCTTTGACAGCTGATGACCATCAAGCTCTCATTTGGGATATCCAGCAAATGCCTCGTGCCATTGAGGACCCAATCTTGGCTTACACAGCAGAAGGAGAAATTAACAATGTACAGTGGGCATCAACCCAGCCGGACTGGATAGCTATCTGTTATAACAACTGTCTAGAAATCCTGAGAGTGTAAAAATAATTAGGCTATGGGAAATAATGAAGCAGGATGGTAGTCTTTCAGTCTTCTAAAGTTAAGAACAAAGCTGCATTGAAACAGTGTCACTAGCTCTTATTAACTTCTTCCAGGAAGACTTACAACTGGAGTTAATGAGTATATACGATGAACTTCTTACCCATCGTTTCTCTCTCTTACCTTCCCCACTCCATGCCAATGACTTAAAAATGCAGGGATATCCTTGATGTTTTAGATCGTCTCAGATTTTATCAACATGTTCAATTAAAGTTATGTATATATTATGGCCATTTGTGTTGAGCATTTTTATTGCAGTGGCACTGAATGCCAATTAACATTCTACCTGAAATAATTTGTAATAGATGCCTAAAAGCTATTCATTATTATAACATTATAACAGTACCTTTTATTAAATATTATATTCTTTTTCTCTCCCTCCCTGTTTCCAGGCAATTTCTTTGATACCAGTTATGAGGTATCATAATTATCGGTTTGTAAGGGCTTCTATGCAACTAAGCTCTACTTTTGTTAAAATTGTTTTTTGCCTATAAGCAAGGACTTGTCCTTTGCAGGACTTGTTGGAGAATACATTTTGCTCCTGCAAAAATGTTTTAGATTGAAGCTTTAATTTAATGTGCTACATTAGATAATCATCTATATGTTTTTGTCCCTTCTCTACAACTAAAGACTCTTCAAATTTAATCGAAGTACATAAAATTCTGGGTATTTGGATACATACCTAGTATCTGATTGCAAAAGTGCATCTAGTTTTAAATTGTACATGTGGGTGACTCTTATAACATATTATTTACTAAAATGTAGGAAACACTTCATCAACTAATGGTTTTTAGTATTCTAATAGATGAGCATTTTCTTGAGAAGTTTTGCTTTAAACTTTGAACATCAGTTTTTATATCACTTTTCTTAGCAGTGATACAGTTATGCAAAACAAACAAAAATCTTTCCATAAGGCAGCAAGGCTTATTATACACATACTAAAATGTTGAGAATTATATATGTTAATATGGGATGGTGCTTTTTTCTGAAAACATGAAAAATGATCAGATACATGCAATTTACAGAACAAAATGTTCAAGCATTTTGTGTATATTAGTATGTTGCTTCTTATTCCCATATCAAGCTGTTTCGATAGTGTAAGTATGATAGCTCTTCTCTGATTCACTAAAATGAGTGTATTTGTGATTGATTCTTCCTCCTTCACAAAAAAATAACTTATTTAGATTTTACAGAAGAGGTCATAGTTTCATATCACACAGCATTTTTCCACATTAACTTGAGGGAGGCATGATCAGAAGATCTTTTCAGATGTAACCACCAATCATGTATATAGTAAGATCAACTGTGACAAGACTATTAATTATTTGTCTGATATGTGAGTATAGTACAGCTGAGAGAAAATATAATTGATATATACATACCTATACTGGTCTAAACACCATGGGCATAAGATGTATCTTAGACCATGGGCATAAGATGTATCTAGTAAAGGAGCCAAAACATGCAGATCTAACATGCAGTGTTGGATTGTCAAGTGATGAATATGGATTTGTGATATCTGTTTTTACAAGGAACGATGTTCTTATTGTACTGGATATTAAATAATATGGGCTTTTGTTTTTACTACCAATTCTGAACTGTAACGTTATGTACTCCCAGTGTGATGATTTCTTAAAGGTGTGAAATTTGTAGCATGACTGTATAAAGTTCCAAACTTCTTGTTCTTTCAATGAGCAATAGCACTGATTTATGTTCCACTCCCAGGTGTTGCATATATTTTCTAAACCAATATTGTTAGGCAAAATTGTTACTAATCTTATCTTTGTGTGGCAGACAATGGTTAATATTGCAATATTTTGATTTTTATGGAAAAATACATGAAATGGATTTTATCTTGATTTAGGACACCCATTTCTGAATTGTATTGACATGCTGTACAAATTTTAAACAGTTTTTTAAAGGATTTGAAGTAGAATGCTGGAATTTTTAAATTGTCAATCTTGCTTCCTCTGCATATTTTGGTTTGTTCCATTCCTACTTCCTTATGTGAATTCTGCCTTTCTTACATTTTAATAAAATGGAACATTTCTAAATTATTCATGATGGTATAAAATGAAAAAAGACATTAAAATTTATATAACCATTTTATTTGCTGAATAAAATTTGGTTGTCAGGGGGCAAAAGACAGCATAGAACACAGTATACATTGGCTATTCAGAAATAGGCCAAAATCCTCAAAGTTACACTGAATAAAGCTGCATAAATAAAAGTTGAAGTTTTAGTAAAGCTTTTGTTTTTTTACATTAAAAATAGAACTATTCCTGACAACTTAGTACCATGTTAAGATTCAAACTGAAATTAGTAATTGAAACAAAAGATATAGGCACTGGCTATGGCACTTTCTATGGTGGAGACCAACTCAGTTTCAATTTGTATGAATTCATTAAGATGTACCAATCCATTTAAAAATTTAGTTTGGATGATGGATTATTTTATCTCTACCAGAAAATCCAGCTTCAAAAGAATTTTGTCATTGTGACTCTTTAGGCCAAATTTTATTAGCACTAAGATGTAGGTACATGCATAGAAGTTATTTTTTAAAAAAAAGTGCTGAAGACCTAAACAACATAAAGATCAGAGCCTCAGCTGGTTGGGCATTAACTGAAAATTGTTTAACCTGGAAAAGTTCTGTGACCTTAATCGTTTAGGTTGTTACAGGGTTTTCTCTGGCTCTGAGATTTTCAAACATCTACAACCTATTGAGCCTCTGGATATCCATCTTACAATCAATTGGATAGCTCCATTCCCAACAGAAGCAGGTAGAAAAGAGTTTCCAAGATAATGTCTTGGTGATTATTGCATACTTCTGGCTTATTTTTGCAACATGAATACAAGGATAGATTGGTAATGAAGGATTTCCCGAATATCTGCATATTCAAGAGAGAAAAGGGGATATAAATCTAAAACATAAAAATAGTACCAAGGTGGACTAGATGCTACAACTTGAGCTACACTTAAGTCATAGAGAATTGTCAAATGGTACAGGGTATCCTGCTTGAGCAGGGGGTTGGACTAGGAGACTTCTAAGGTCCTTTCTAGCTCTTATCTGAATTGAATTGATTCTACATTGCTCTTTTTGTCAAGGGTGGTAAACAGTAGATACTAGGGAAAAAGTTGACAGCATCCTTAAAATGCTGTTCTGCCAGGCAGTGTGTTCCTTAAACAGTTTCAGTACCATTGTCCTGTTCTGCACTTAACAAATTTGGAATGTTTATGCAGGCTGGGTCTGGCTACTGCTTTTTTTCAAATTTGCAACTTAAGTTTTTTATTTTAAAATATATTTGAAAGCAGAACCAGGAGAGTAAAGAAATAAAGGAGGAAAAATAGAAATAAAATCATGAGCTATATAAAACTGAGTAAAACTTATTAACATATTAATACTGCATATAAAAATGATCTTGCACCAATTTAGCACTTGAAAACCACTAATGGTTAAGGTACCAGACTAGAAAGCAAGGAGACTGAATTTTAGTCCTGCGATAGGCATGAAAAAATTAGCTGGGAGACTTTGGACCAATTACTTTCAGCCAAGCTAATCTCACACAGTTGCTGTGAGGAAAATAGGAATGAGTATCAGGTATGTTCACTACTCTTGAGTTATTTATAAAATAAAGGTGGAGTAAAAATATATATTAAAAAGCAGATAAGAAAAATCAGAATCAGATGGTCTATCTTTACCGAATATCAGGCAAGATCTTATAAGAAAAGCCCAGATTTTGGCACAAAATTATCTGCTAAATTATAATCCATAAAAGATATCCAGGTCAGATTTGGACAAAATATAAAGGAACCCCCAAAATAAAAACTAGATAAGGAAGTCGAACAAAGTCCCAGAAGGCACTAACACACCTTTCAGTATTGTCAAAATAATTACATGGCAATCACCGGGATCAGAATTCTAGTCCATGAAGTTTGCATTCAAGAACTAATTTAAGTGTTCGTAAGATCCTCCTCCGAGAACTCTCAAAGGTGCTTTTCCAAAAGGCAACGACTATTTTTCCTTCAGGAAGATTTTTTGCTTCTCATCCGGTTTTGTGGAAATCAGTCCATACTCCCGCACCATTCATTCCCAAAGTGACCGAGAATCTCCATAGACACTCCTCCGAGAAGAGTTTCCCGCAGGCCCGGATTACTACCAGCAGAAGTCTATCACGCCACGATTGACAGAACGACCCTTCTCTCGCTCCTGCTACACTACAGTGATTGGCAGTTGAAAATGTCAGTCGCCTCTCCTCTTTTTCTTTTTTTTTGAGAGTGCGCACGCGTGGTTTTCCGCCGCGAGGGAATCTCTTTTTAGTAGTTTCCACCGAAGGAACTGCGCGTGCGCGAGCGCCAGAGACTTGCATAGAATTTCAGCGCGTTTCTGTCGCTGAAGGAAGAAGTAGGATACATCGACGGAAGGCGAGCGGAGGAGGAGCCGCTTGTTTCGGGCCTTTGGAAGGAGGTGGCTGAAGCGGGTACCTGGGCAAAAGCTTTGGTATGAGGAGGCGGCGGCGGCGGCGGCGGAGGTGGCTGCTGTGAGGGCGGAAGGAAGAAGAGCGGAGCCGGAGGAGAAGGGAGGAGAGCCGAGCGACGCGTGCACCTCTCCCAGCCCCGCCGCCCCAACCGCCAAAATGGGTAAGGGGGTTATAAGGCTGATCTTGGCGGAGGGTCGAAGCATCTGGTCAACACCGCTGGATAAAAGCTGGGTGTTGATGTCAAAAGAGGAGAAAGCTCCAACGGTGCTAACGGTTTGGCCTTGTGCGGGTTTTTCTCTGCGGGAGAAAGTTGTTTAAAAAATAATAATAATAATAATAATAATAATAATAATAATAATAATAATAATAATAATAATCGCAGCTTCGTACATGGGAGCGATCTAAATGTATAGTCCTGCCTTGGGTTAGCAGCTTTGCCTGAACCACTCGTAAAAACTTCGGGAGATTCACAGAGCGCTGCTTGCATACGAAATGGTTTTGTCTGACAACCTTCGGTTTTTAATCGCAATCCAGCGTTTGAATCGTGCATGGATGGGAGATTTGCCGGAGGGGGGGGGGCGAGGGTGTTTGCTGAATATTTTGCTTGATATTCGGTATGTTCAGTTGAGGCTTGTAGCCTTAGAAAGTCTTTGGGAACTTGCAGTGGGCCAGATTTGGGTTTGTGCTAGCATTCCGAAACCCATTAACAAGAAACTCATGCAAAAATATGTTTGGTGCTTTTTTAAACTTGGGAATTGTTCCCAGTGTCATAACAGAATCACGTTCATAATCCTTTCACCCAGAAATACCTGCCTCTTCTGAAGACAGAGAAAATATTTTCTCTTTTTTTAATGTTGAAAAAAAGTTGAGTATATGAAAATAACCCAGAGATCTACTGATATATCGTAATTATCTGCCCTGCTCCACTCTGTACATGGGCATTGGGATATGGATGCTTCAGCGTGCAGAAGAGCAGTTGTGCTTGTTTTCATATTCTGTGGTAAAAAAAATCAGTTTATAATCTTTCTTTTATTATTGAAATGTGTAATGACCAAATGAAGTCAGACATCAGTGGTTGCTAAGGCACTCCTGGCACACTTGTGATAATATTTACAACTTCCCCAAATTAACTAGAAATAAATTGGATGAAATCTCATGAAATAATGACGTTCTCCACATCCTGACTAATTTTATATTATTCCCCCTACTAGTTATCCTTTCTAAATAAAAAAGGAATTGATTTACTTTATACAGATGTGAGTTCAGACCAGAGGTGAAATCTACTTCCTTCCCTACCGGTTCAGAAGTGTATGCGCTGCTTAGCGCACAGACCCTCTGCGCATGCACAAACCCTTTGCGCATGTGCAGAGGGTTAAAAAAAAGGTTACTTCCTGGTTAAAACCAGGAAGTAATGACAATCAGGCGGGTGGGCGGAGCCTCTTTGAATCAACTGCCGCCATTGCTACTGGTTCGGCCGAACCAGTCTGAACCGGTAGCATTTCACCCCTGGTTCAGACTCAGAATGACTGATTGTCCTTCTCTTTAACAACCAACATACACACAGAGTGTGTGTGTGTGTGTTTATATGTATATGTATCTGTGCATGTATGTATGTACACACACAGTGCATCCAGAAAATTTTCAGACCCCCTTAACTTTTGTCAATTTTGTTATGCTGCAGCCTACAGTTTCTACAGTTGTTAAAATTCATTTTCTCATTAATCTACACTCAGTACCCAATCATGACAAAATGAAAACAGAATTTTAGAAATTCTGGAAATTTACTAAAAAGAACAAACTGAAATACCACATTGGCATTAGTATTCAGACCCTTCACTCATAGTTTGTTGAAGCAACTTTGGCAACAATTGCAGCCTTGAGTCTTTTTTGGTACAACACAACAAGCTTTGCATGCCTGGATTGGGGGATTTTCTGCCATTCTTCCTTGTAAATCCTTTCAAGTTCAGCCCGACTTCAGAGAGTTATTCCTAAGGCACTCCTGTGTTGTCTTGGCTGTATGTTTAGGATCATTATGTTGGAAGGTGAACCTTCAGCCCAGTCTGAGGTCCTGAGCACTGTGGAACAGGTTTTCATTGAGTATATCTCTGTATTTTGCTCCATTCAGCTTCCACTCAACCCTGACCAGTCCCCCAGTCCCTGCTGCTAAAAAACACTCCCACAGCATGATGCTGCCACCACCATGCTTCACTGTTGGGATGGTATTACGCATGTGATGAGCAGTGCCTGGTTTAGAATTGTGGCCAAACAGTTCAATCTTGGTTTCATCAGACCAGAGAATCTTGTTCCTCACAGTCTGAGAGTCCTTCAGATGCTTTTTTGCAAATTCCATGCCAATGTTCATGTGATTTGCACTGAGGAGAGGCTTCCATCTAGCCACTCTGCCATAAAGCCCAGATCAATGGAGAGCTGCAGTGATGGTTGTCCTTCTGAAACTGTCCCATCTTTACATAGGATATCTGGAGTTCAGGCAGAGTGACCATCGGATTGTTGTCACCTCTTTTACTAAAATCCTTCTCCCCCCTATTGCTCAGTTTGACAGGGCAACCAGTTATTGGAAGAGTCCTGGTTGTGCCAAACTTCTTCCATTTGAGAATTATTGAGGCCACTGTGCTCTTAGGAACCTTCAGTGCAGCAGAAATTTTATTGTAGCCTTCTCCAGATCTGTGCCTTGCAATAATCCTGTCTCTGAGCTTTGCAGGCAGTTCCTTTGACCACATTGTTTTTGCTCTGCTACACTCACAGTATGCATTGTCAGCTGTGAGCCTTCTACAGAGGTGTGTGGCTTTCCAAATCATGTCCAATCAATTTAATTTACCACAGGCAGACTCCAATCAAGGTATAGAAACATGTCAGCAATGATCAAGAGAACTGGGAGGCACCTGAGCTAAATTTCAAGTGTTGTTGGAAGGGGTCTGAATACTTATGCCAATGTGATATTTCCATTTTTTCTGTTTAATAAATTTACAGATATTTCTTAAATTTTGTTTTCACTTTGTCGTTATGTACTGAGTACTGAGTGTACTGAGTACTGAGTGTAGATTCATGAGTGTAGATTCATGAGTATAGATTCATGAAGAAAAACATTTCAACAACTGTACAATCAAGAGTATCTCCATCTCTCTCTCTCTCCCCCTCCTTTTCCCTCTCCCTCCAATGGGTTTGGTTTTTTGTCTTTGACTTTACTATCCAATTAACATTTTCTTAGAACTAGCCAATATGAATCCACTTATTTCATAGTCAGTGCCTGTACACATTCCATTTATAAAGTTGTAGTGAATTTAGTACCAGTTTGCATCATTTAATCTTATAAATCCCCTTTTGAAAAATTATGTTCATTAATATCAGGGCTGGTGATTGCTTAAATCTTTTCAGCCTAGCCATTTCATTAGCAAGAACTGATAGTGTTCCTGCTGCTTTTGCTTAGTTTGGATGAGGTGATGGCACAAAGCGCTGGAGCAAAGTAATGTTTTATAATCATATTGCTCATGGCTGAAAAGCTATTGTGGACTCTGCTACTTCTTCTGAGCGAACAGAGCACTGATTGCAACTATCTTCCTGGATTGCTTATCTAGTATGTAACTTACCCTCAGTTTTAAATTTATTTGCTATAGAAATTGGAGAGCCCACATGAGTAGGTTATATATGTGCATCTTCTTTTATAACAGGTAGGGTTTTTTTAAAAAAATAAACCATTTAAAATATTTCCCAGACATTTTTTCTATAAATTAGATGGCAAATATACATATAGCACTATTCTATCTATACTTCTGGTCTTGGAGTAAAAACAAAAGACCAAGACATTTACAATAAGTTCCCATTGTTGTTTTTAAGTTCACACAACTTTAAATAATTTCAGTTTTCTCTTGTGGAAGTAATTCAGACAATTCAGATAAACATTAACGAGGCTATTTGTTTTAAACTCAAAATAAAGTTTTCCCATTTTATGCATAACTATATATTTTTCCAGTCTCATTTAATCAGTTATTTACTCATTCTGATGAAGCATTTTGTCAAAGGTCTTTAAAAGTCAGGTTGTAATATTGTCTGCTACATTAAATCTGCAACATTTTTCCTCAGTAATTGATCAAAGAAAAATTTAATATTTAATAACTTAAAATTTCTTTTATAGAAACTACGCTTACTTTCCTACAGCAAGACTTTTCTTCTATGGCATGAGCTTTCTGTTTTTAATCATATTTTCCATGTGAGACACTATCTTGTCTAAAATCATTTTGCCCATTTTATTAGACTAGAGAGAATAAAGTTCTTAAGATTCTGCTACATGTGAAGTGCAGAATACATGGATAAAAAGCAGATCTTCTCAGTTAAGGTTTCTAAACTATAGAATATATTGCTGATGGAGAGTTTCCTTGCTTCTTACTTTCAGCTATTTCAGATTCTTTGGTTACTGATCAGACACATTTGACTAGTCACTGTAAAAATACTGTAAACAAATATAAACAATATACTTGCAAAAGACTAAAATTAATTGGTCTGTAATATTTTAAAGTATTCAGTTCCTTTCAAACATGCTATGCATGTTCCTTAATTGCTGTTAGCTACTGATGGATGCAGCTAACAAATGCAGCTATTCCACCTGCAAACTTAAGTATGATGGCCAACTTATTGTAGCTACAACTTGTTCAGTGCTGTCATAAGTTTGAACATTCATTGAAGGGGTTGTTATTAAGCAAGGTAAAAAGGTAAATGAATCCCTGTGGGTTTTACTCCGCTAGTCATTGCCAACTGTAGGAGGCGCTGCTCATCTCTATTTCAAGGCCATTGAGTCAGCACTGTCAGAAGACATTTCCGCAGCCATGGCCAGCATGAAGTCATGGAGCACTGTTACATTCCCATCAAAGTGGTACCTATTTATCTACCTGCATTTGCATGCTTTTGAACTGCTAAGTTGGCAGGAAGGGGGCAAGGACGGGAGCTCATGTGGCACTTGGGTCTTGAATCTAGGCTGCCGGCTTTCAAGCTGACAAGCCCAGTGTCTTAACAGTTAAGCCACTGTGCCACCCCTGTTAAGCAAGGATCATCTGTAATTTGAGGTTTACTCTTCAAAACCTAAACATAGTTATATAAGTACTTTCTTGAAAATTGCATAGGATTATTGCATAGGATTGATATATATTTGCAGCTATGTATCTTTCAGTCTAGCTTTTTACTATAACCACAAGAATTCTGCTGATAAATGTGCATTTTATATTTGTACTAGTAGAGAATATAAATATATGAATGTGATTATATTCCAAGTATTGAATCAAAATGTTAGCAGAGGAATTCTGGCATACTTGAATTGTATGTATTCAGTGGCTTTGTATTTTAATTAAGCCTCGTTGCTGATTTAGATGGTATCTCTTCCTAAATTAAACCTACCATATTTTTCGGAGTATTAAGACAGACCTTTTTCCCCCCCAAAAAAGAGGGTGAAAATCTGGGTGCGTCTTATACTCCAAATGTAGCCCCGTCCAGCCTGCCAAACCGAGGTTTCAGAGGCTGAAAAAAGCATCAGAAACAAAGCTTCAGAAAAAAAGCCTCCAAACAGAACTTCAGAAAAAAAGCCTCCCAACAGCCTCAGAAAAAAAGCCTCTGAAACTTTGTTTTGGCTTTTTTTCTGAAGCTCTGTTTCAGAGGCTTTCAGAGGCAGAAAAAAAAGCAAGGCACAGAGCTCACAACCAACGACCTGTTGCTAAAATTCACTTCTGGGAACAGATTGGAGGTATTCTGGGAGGCCTATCCACCCACCAAGCAGCTTTTTTCTTATTTTCCTCCTCAAAAACTAAGATGCGTCTTATATTCCGGTGCATCTTATACTCCAAAAAATACGGTAGTTGATACTTGGAAACTATTTAACCACAGTTACTTTCACTATTGCAAATAAAAATAGCAGGATCTTCTTCCCTTTTACTCCAAAAGTACCTATCAGTTTTTGGATCTGTCTGCTTCCCCTAATTTTAATATTACTTTTTTGATAATTTGGGCTGAGAGGGTGTGGCTGGCCCAAAAATAACCCAGTGAGCTTCCATGACCAAGGTAGACTTCAGCCTATGTTCTCCTGCCTTTACTCCAATATATGAACCACTACCAATGATTCTGAATTAAGGGATATCAACATTTGCTCTGTTTTTTTCCTCTTAAGAATGTGAAAGAAAATGAAATGTAGAGTGATTCGGCCATGCAGCAGCATCTAACAACCTATGAGTTCTACATACTGTAACTTATAGCAGTTTTTGTTTAACTGCCCATATTATTGTTTTCATCAGTTTTTGTTTTCACAGCAACAGGTCTGTATAAAAGAGGATATGTTCTCTATTTGCGATCTAGGATTGTTTTTTATTTTTTTAATAAAATGCAAAAAGCAAAGAAAAATAATAAATAAAATGATAAAAGTAAAAAAGCTAAAAACAAAGACACACAGAGCTTATATTTATTTACCTACATTGTAAAATTATACAATAAATATATCAATAAATGAAATCCATAATTTATTACAATCATCCATAATTAATTTGCATTAAATATATCTCTGATTTTGGATTCAGCACACAAAACTGTTGAATTACAGTATTTATCTCCACTTCTCAAATAATCCTTATCATATTCTGGAGCAGAATGGAACTTTGGATGGCAGTGAAGCAGCAACTTCTTATGAGCTTCTTATGATATTTAATTTATCTATTTTTATAAATATCTTACCTATACATCTTAGTTTTCTTTTTTATTTAATAAACACATTTCCGTGAGAAATATTCTAAATATTCTAAATCTAAACACCAAGTTACTAAAGCCTTTAGATATGATATATTGACATTAAAGCAATAGGGAAGAACAAGAACAAGCTCTGGTGGCTCAGTAGACTAAGACAGTTATTAACATTCACTGACATCTGCTGCCTGCAATTACTGCAAGTTCAAATCCCACCAGGCTCAAGGTTGACTCAGCCTTCCATCCTTTCTAAGGTAGGTAAAATGAGGACCCAGATTATGGGGGCAATAAGCTGACTTTGTATAAATATACAAAAGTATGAAGGCTATTGCTTAACACATTGTAAACCACCCTGAGTCTCCGGAGAAGGGTGGCATATAAATCAAATTTTTAAAAAAATGCAACAGGACAAATCTAGGTTTATCTATCTAAACCAATAAAGTAGCCAAAAATTGATGGCTACATGATAGACAAGAAAATATAAGTAAACATAATAACAAAATAAATCCTTTCCATTTGATTCCTACCTCTAATATTATAATATATTGAATTGGGATTTAGAAACAAAATTAACAACAACTATTAGAGTACTTTGCATGAGGAATTGAATCATATGATTGGAATCTTGGCTTTATTAGTCTCCCTTTAATACTTCTCTGCTGGGGGAAAAGCAAGTGGAGCAATTGCCAAAAGAATTCACAACAGGCTTTGCTGCTAAACAGTGTCTATTAATTGCATAAACTGTAATTTCCATGCTTGACTATTTAATCTATATAAATACAGAGTTGGATTCCGTAAAAACAGTATACAAAATGTTAGCAGCTTTTATAGTAACTCAGAATATTGGCACTAATGCTGTGTTTCCCCGAAAATAAGACCCTGTCTTATTTTTTTTTATTTTTTTGCCACCAAAAAAGACACACAGTCTTATTTTCGGGGGGGATGTTGTCCACTGACTCACCTCACTTGTGCACATCACCCCCAGCCTCCTTTTCACTGTCAGAGGCCTTCAGGAACTTCTTCGGCTTCAGTTGCAGCCAGGCCTCGCACACCTGAGCCTATTTCTTCTGCAACCAGCAAGTCTTTCCTGAAGGTCTCTGTAATTGATAACAGAGCTCCAGATCGAGGTGGGCGAGATGTGCAAGACCTGGCTGCAACTTTCCAAAGGTAAGTAATAGGGCAGTTCCACCACCCCCCAACCCCACCCTAGCTTAATTTTTACCCGTGTACCCCGGAGTGGGCACAGTCTTAATTTGGGCTTATTTTGGGGGTAGGGCTTATATTGGGTGCACATGTAAAAATCAAGCTAGGACTTACTTTCTGAGTAGGTCGTATTTTGGGGGAAACATGGGTATCTGTTTATGGACAGCCAAAGAAAACAAGATTGCCAAGGAGAACAGGTTAAGATTAGAAATGACAACCAAATACATGTATTGACAGGATACAATTTTTACTATTGTTGGTTTTTTTAACCATTCGATTGCGTTCTACTTAAAATAAAATATTTTCTTGATGCTTTTTAAATATAGCCATTGCATGTTTTCCAAGATGGAAGAAGGATACAACATCATCAGTATATCTTCTTGCATTTAGGCAGAACATAATGTTTTGAATACCACTAATTGTCAGGCATGAACGATCAGGTTCACACGAGAAGAGTTCAGTTAGCTGCCTATATACAGAAATCTTCTCAGGCTGACGGTTTGCACACGGGTAAGACTAGATAAGGTTCAGAGGCATTCAAGCATGGTCAGACTTCATCCTCTTGTGCTCAGGTAGGAATATCAGACTAATTCTCCATTTGACTTCTCTCCTGACTCTGCTAGTGTCTTTTCCACATTACCCCCCTTTCAAAACAGCCCTCCCCTTCTTTTGTGGCATCCTCATTGTCTGAGTTCTCACAAGAAATTGGGAGGGATGGAAATGAAGCCAGTTCAAAGGAATCCACCCCCATATGTGAAGTATCCATTGCTGCTGTCTAGAAAATATCTAGATGATCAGCATGTTCCTCTCCCATCTCTCTCAGGAAGTGAAGGCCGGAAGAGGATGGTTGGACTGCATCAACTGCCATGTCTCCCTCCAGAGGGTCCCACTCTGTCTGGTTAGCTCCTTCATTTAGATTCCTTGGGTGGTTCCTGTGCATGGAAGGGAACTGGGAGTTTGGGAGGCTATGGTTTTTATGGGAAACACTGATGGAATTGCCACACCAAGTCAGGGACATGCACATATCTGGTATTTTCCCAGGAATGTTTGAATTCAGGGAAGGAGAAATCCTTGATGTCCACTGCTATTATATGTCACCAAAAGTCTCTTAATGTTCTGGGCAGCATCTTCAATACACCTACCCATGTCCTACTATCTGGTTATCATGGTAAAGTAGCAAAACCTCCTTCCTCAAAGATGCAGACAGGCACCATTATTCTGTGAGCTTCAAATCCCTTTCTTCCATTGAAAATAGTGAAATATAAGGGATATAGTATTACTGGGACTCACGAGATCAGGAGTGTCAGACTTGCAGCCCATGGGCCAGATGCGTTGCAGCCTGGCCATGCCCACCCCCGGTTTAGTGAAGGGGGGAAAAGTCAAGATACATCACATGATGACAACATGAGTTTGACATCCCTGCTCTAGAGTATCCATCTAGGCCCATGAAAACTAGTCAAGATATTGCTGTTGGGGTTTCCGCTTCCGGTTCCGCTGGCGACAGACTCTGATCGGGCTAGCTCTGGCCCCAGAGTCCGATCCCCCCCATCTGGAGGCCCTTTGGGCCAAGCGCCCCATTATTGGGGCGTTTGCCGTTTGAGGGCGGCTCGCCAGGGGTCCCCTGCCTCACTTCCAGGGGCTGGGAGGCCGATGCTGGCGCGCCCGAGGCTCCAGAGGGGGTGGGAGGCGATCGGCGGCTTTTTTCGAGGCCGCGGAGGCGCCACAGCGCCTAAGGGGACCGGTGCTAGTTAAGAAGGCACAACGGACTGAACTGACTGACTGGAGAGTGGAGCAGGCATCCTGGAGGCGAGAGGGGGGGGTTGGAGTTTCCCCCCCCTTGTAGCTGGAAAGGTGCCGTGGCAGAGAACTAGGGGGAAGGAGATGGAGTGAAACCCCTTACCTTGCTGACTTTTCCTTGGAGGATGGCTGTGGCAGAGTTTGTTGGAGAGGTCTGGTGGCCTCTCTTCCCGATGGGCAATGGCGGTAGTCTGACTTCCTGCTTCTTTATTTATGATTGAAGACAACATTCTCCTCTGGCTTCCTGTTTGACCTACTCTATACTTCAGACTCGTTGCTCCTGTGAGCGCCCACTGGTGGATATTTGAAAAATTACTCTGACTGCTAATCCCTCTTTCTTCTCTGGAGGTTTGCCCTTTGATTTCTCATCTTCTATTGATCTAAGATGGCTAAGGGCCATAAATCAGCAGCAGCTGATATGGAAAAAATTTTGGAAAGACTGGCAAAATTGGATCAGAAGTTGGACAAGTTAGATGACGTGTAAAAAGGATTATCTGAAATTAAATCTGAAATGACACTTATGAAAAAAGATTTAAATGATGTTCAACAGCTGGCAGAGCAAAACAAGAAGAAGATGGGGGGTCTGGAGGGGGAGGTACGGGCACTCCAGAAGGTGGAGGATGGGAGAGGAAATGCAATGTTAACTTTACAATTGGATAAGATGTCTTATTTTCTCAGGTTCCAAAACGTGGAACAACTTGACCAGCAAAATTTGAGAGAAGTGATGGTTAAAATGTTGGGTGAATTCTTAGAAAGAGATTTGGAGTCTATTGGAAGGGATGTGGACTTGGTGTACAGAGTAAACTCACAATTTGCAATTTTACATAATTTACCAAGAGAGATTCATATTAAATTTGTGAGAAGGGAACTGAGAGATGAGATATTGAGAAAACAAAGACTGGGGGCGCTGGTGTACAGGGGCAAGGAGATCACCATCCTGAAGCAGATTCCCAGACAGGTACGAGAATTAAGAAGAAAATATTATTTTTTATCAAATAAGCTGTACCTCAAGGGAGTAGGTTTTAGGTGGTTGATTCCGGAGGGCTTGATGATTTTTTGGGAGGACAGTAAGAAGAAAATTAATAATGTAACGGAAGCTAAGGCTTTTTTTGACCAACATAAATCCTTCCTAGGTGGAGAAGATACAGGAGCCGAAGAGGGGGAAGTATTAGATGATCAAGGAGCGGGGGCGGACGGAGCTGTTGCGGCCCGGGAGTGTGGGGGGAGGCCAGACCATGGTTTTAAGAGCCAGAACTAGGAAATGAAGAAAGGAGGGGAATCTATTGTTTAATGTTTTTTTAATTGACATTTTTCTTTCTCTCTCTTCTTTTATCGTATTTTGTATAATACTTTTTTTGTTTATATAATTTTTATATAACCAGGTTGTTTGTTTCGATTTAAGATAATAATGTCTGTTGTGTGAGAACTTAAAAAAGAAAATAATAATTGAAATATCTTTATATAAAGATATTGAAAATTCAACATATTGTAAACTATAATATTGTATATTTTTAACCAATAAAAACTTTTTATAAATAAAAAGATATTGCTGTTGGCAAATAAATCCTGGGGTGCTGCCCCCAATACCTTGATAGCTGCTTCTGTAGGAACTTGCCAAACGTTAGAGGGTTGTAAAATCCTTGTAGTAACCAGGGTCTGGGGTGTTCATTATTAACAGGGTTATGGGACACTGCATCCAGCATCAATTTTTTTGAGCCTGGTACATACGTAATGTAAAGTCAAAGCAAGAGAAAAGAAATGACTCCATGTTTCTTGCCTCAGGTATAGTGGCTTAGTCTATTGTAGCATTTCCAGCTTCTTATGGTCGATATTGACCAATGCACCCCTTCTAAGAAATTTCTCTCTTGGTCAAAAGCTGTTTTAATGTCTAACAGTTCTTTATTTAAAATGTCATAATTTCTTTATGGGAAAGTGAATGCTCTGGAGTAAAATGCATAAGGCAAAAAACGGTTTCTCCCCACCCTCCCCAGGGCCTTCTGTAAGAGTACTGCTCCTGTAGCCATATTGAAAGCGTCAATATGGACATTAAATCTCTTGAATGGGTTGGGGTATTTGAAGAAGGGGCTGTTGTAACTGTTTTAGCTCTTCAAACGCCACCTGCTCTGTGCTTGTCCAAGCAAATTGAACTCTCTTTTCTTAACAGTTGAATTAGAGGTTTAACTTTATGTGCAAAGGTAGGAATAAAAGTTGTAAAAGTTCGCAAAGTCTAAAAAACACTGAACATCCTTTGCATTTTTGGGGGCCTGCCATGAGAACACTGTGTGTACTTTCTGGGGATCCATTTGAACTCCATCTATGGAAATGCAGTAACCAAAGAAATCTAACTGTCGCAAATACTTTGTGATATATTTGATCCCAGGAATTAAAATCCCAGCAAAGAGACAATATCCCATGTCAGCTAAGGAGCTGTCAATTTTGAAGCAATATTTCAATTCTAATCTGCAAAAAGGTTTTATTAGATTCCTAAAGTCACCAAATTCTTTGTCCATAAGGAGCAAGACCCTGATTCCCCAAACCCAATCAGTGGGGTTCCAACTACAAAGTGCTTAATGTCATAATAGTGAGAGACCATTATCTAGTACCAGTCATATTGGACTTATTGGATAGATTGCAAAGTACACATGTATTTACCAAATTGATCCTTCAAAATGCATATAATTTCATCAGAGTCGAGGAGGGGGATTAATTTTTTGACAGCATTAGATAAGTTCAAATACACGATTGGGGTTAGTAAATTGTGGTGTTCTATTTTCTATATTTATAAATCAGATTTTTTTAAAAAAGCATAGACTGTATGTGTGGGAAAGACTGATACTTCCTCTTCCCCAAAATCTGCAAAGTCTTTGTACTTAGCTAGCAACTTTGCCTCTTTATCCCAGGGTTTTCTTTTGCTTGTTTAAAAAAGGCCATTGCTTACACACAATGAAGTGGGAAAAGACATAGTGTCTCAGATTATTGCAGGATTGTACCAATCCCAATATGATTAGGATGTGAAGGTGGTATATAAATAGGAAACTTCTATATGTTTTGCAACTGATAGTTGCAGGTGGACTATAGTTTGTGTATTTGGACTTGTTTTTAAGGGCTGACCATCTATTGTTTCTACTTGCACAGGAATAGTAAGCCTTACAGAATCTGCAATGCTTCAGAACTGCTGCTAATTCTATGAAATCAGCAAAGTAGTTGCTCCAAAGTCCAGTAAAGGCTTGAATGTTTCTTTTTGTCTATTGGGTAAAGTCAGATTAACAGAAATTTTCAGCAATGTACCTTGATTTGGATGGAATCAAGCCTACTTAGTGATTGAGTAGCCCCTCCTGTGAGCTCTTACAAGAGAGGCTGCTGTCTTTTCCCTGGGCCTCTACTTTGCGTTTAGTATGATGTTCTCCTTAGGCCTGGCCAGATAGTCTTTGTCCTCTTTTGGGGGAGGGGGAAGACTTTGGCCTGGCAGACTCTCTGCAGAAAAAGCAAAGCGCTAATTCTTTGTTCCTGCATCTTTCTCAGCACCTGCCATCCCTAATTTGTATGGATTCCTCTCCCCCCAACTCAGTCTCAGCCAGCATGAGTGGAGAGAAGGCCCAATAGTGAGACTTCAAGCTTGCTTCTTTCTGTTGCCCAAACTGGCATTGATTTCTTCCACACATGAGTCGAGGATCATGTAAACCTGATCTAAATTCTGGGGAACTCCTTTTAGTGTTTAGATCTCATCTAAACTGACCAGTCAGGCTGCTTTGTTCCAATCCAGATCTCAAAGGTGCTTTTTCAAAAGGCAGCTGGGCTGCTTTTTCCTTGAGGAAGAAGAATAAAATGTTTGATTTCTCATCCAAGAAGCTGCATCAGTTGTAATGGTGGGGAATGGAAGGTTAGGTATTGACCAGTTGAGATTGGCTGGGCCTGAGATACTATAATCTTGATAAAGATTAAATGCCATCTTGGATGGAGCATTAACCTTAGCAAGAAAATTTCTACTTTTTAAAATAACCCATAGATGTTGAATCAAAGGCATTTTGTATTGCAATTTAATTCTAATGTGTACATTTTACTTTAATGATGTGTTCACAAATAAGCACTACTTGTCACCCCAGGGGAAGTAATACAAGGAAAGAATGATAAGACCAAATCTAGTAACAAAAGACAAGTTTCAGAAAGCTATAGAGAGAGAAAAGGACAGATTCGTTGATTTAGTTATTGATCCAATCCTGATCTTAATACAAGGAATTATTAAAAAGACTTAAGAAGTCATCTTTTCCTATGGATTAATGTGTAGAACTTTGTCTCAATTTAATTTTAAAAAAATGTAAAGTTTTGGGAATTAGTAGCTAATGATAGTTTCACACACAGTACCATGTCCCAGTCCAAAATTGAACTCAGTATTTTTCCTCTACTGCAGCTGCTCATACTGAGCCAATAATAGCCTCTATTGAATTAAGCTTACTACCAGAGTGTTGATAGAACAGAACAGAACAGAACAGAACAGAACAGAACAGAACAGAACAGAACAGAACAGAACAGAACAGAACAGAACAGAACAACAAAGTTGAAAGGGACCTCGGAGGTTTTCTAGTCCAACCCCTGCTTAGGCAGGAAAGCCTGCACCACTTCAGACAAATGGTTAGCTAATCTCTTCTGCTGATTTCAACTCTGGGATTTGGAAAATGACTAGACTTTTTTTTTCTTAGAAGTGGATAAAACATATAGTACTGCCCCACTGGAAGCAAAGCATAATATATTCAATTCTCTCCCCACCCCCCGCTCCCCCAAAAAAGCAACTAACGGGAAACCTGTCAGTAATCATCCAATTAGATTTCTGAGCTTTATGCCAGGCATATTTTGAATAAATTAGAAAATTGGGAAGAAGAAACAAAACTCTTCCATTCAGAGCAGGATTTCAGAAAGGACATAGCGCAGTAGAAGATTGAAGGTTCTTATTCAGAAATATACCAATAGACAAGCAAAACAACACTGTATTCCCCTCATTGTTCTTCCTTCTGCCTTTAATTCAATTGACAGGTCTCAACTTTGAGAGACACTAGCTAGGACAGACATCAATAGGCACCTTCTTAAATTAATAATTGAATTACATATTGAAATTACAGCCAACATAAGAATGCATGACAATGCACCAGAGTTCTTGTCATACCCTATTTAGTTGGAGAGGGGAGTCAAATAGGTCTGTTTACTTGCTCCTTTCTTATTTAAATTTTATATTAATAATATTATAGTGAACATTGTCACACCGTTTTTTTTCCCTCCCCCTCACTTAATGGTTGGAAAATTTCCAAGTTAATATATGCTGATGACATGATTCTTATTTCCTATCCAAGAATGGCTTTAGAAATGTATTAGCTAGACTAGCTGATTATTGTGAAGGAGCTGAGTCCTGGGGGTGGGATAAGAAGGCCTGGTCATGTACAGGAACAATGTAAATAAATATATATTGGATTGTTTATGAATAATTCAATCTCTTACAATATTAATGATTAAAATGTGTTAAATTACAGTAATTTCCCAGGTGCATTTAAATAAATTTAGATTAGAAGAATAAATGTGTTCATTTTTTTCATGTACTAACATATTGGCATTATGCTTTCTCTTTATATAATTCTACAAATATCACTTGTTTAATTTAATTCATCTAAAACAAATACTAATTTGTAAAATGTATTTATTTTTTAATCAGATTTAGATACTGCCCATCTAACTCTCAGAATAAACATTTGATACTATACTGTAACTTTAACATAAGTATTAATTCCCTTTTCCTCAATAATATAAAGTGGAGCATGGCTTTTAAAACATGAGAAGAATTTCCTGGACAACAGCATTCCAACAAAAGTAGAATTAGTTCCCTAGATCTATTGAACATTTTACAGAAAAACTGCCTTTCAGCAATATTCAGTATTGCCAAACCTTCATTTATAGTCATTTCTTAATTAACTTTCCAAAGTCATAAATTTTACTCTAGAAGTTGAATTAGATCATGGTATTTCATGAGTCGTATACAATATATAACACATAATCCAATTACCCTACATAAGGAAATATTTTTCAAAATTACATTTTATTATGCTGATATTAATTCAGTTTTATATGAATTAGAAGTCAGAAACTATCATCAAGATCAGCATTTTCTAAAAAGCATGAAATGCCAGTTAAAAAGTATTTTCCTACCATTATTGCTATATCCTCTTAAAAATATTTTAATTGCCTTGTGTTCCCTGTTTCTCAGAACACATTTTTAAAAGATTCCACTTCATAAAACTCAAGAGCTTCAATCAAAAAATAATAACTAAATCAAAAGTAATAACTAAATTTTCCTTTTAAATTAACTGAATATTAATTAGTTACAACTGTTTTACATTTACAAATACAAAGATGTACTTGTGTCTACAGGAATTTTGGTATACGGTTCTGCAGAATTTTCCTTCATGTTGTTTAACATTACATAAAATTACTGGAAGTAATCAATTATCTGTTTGTTTGGAATGAGATATTGCTGATAGGTTGATGGCATTCAAATATACATAACTACTTTGGACCAAGTGAGTGATGACATTGAGCTCTCTTTTTCCTTTTATTTATACATAAACAGAACAAAGAAGAAAAATAATATAGTAGTGAAAGTAAAAAGCAATAAAATACAATTATATGAGTAAATGTCTATGTATATAAAATTGTATACAAAATTTCAATATAGAAGGGCTATATTTCTTTATAATTGTCAACATATAATCTACATCTATAAGTAACTTCTTAATAAATCACAGATAATACAATGTCTTTTACCCAATAATTGGAGCCATAAACTTTTGATGGACTTTCTTTGTTATGTATGGGCTGTTGTTTGGAGAACTGGAGATGACTGTCTTCAGAGTAGTGTAGGATGGAGCCACCCTCAGTTCCCCAAACAACAGCCTGTATATAACAAAAGAAAGTCCGCAGCATAGGAGCACACTCACAGGGGAAGGTCTAGGGTCCCAAGTCCAGTCCACCCGGCTAAGTAAGTCCATGAGGCAAACTAGTCTACAGGGCAAAATCAAGGTACAAGCAAAAGGCAGTTCTCAAGGCAAAGCAAGACAAGGCAAAAGGCAGGAGTCAAAAGCCAAAGGAGTGTAAGCCAAAACAAACAATTGTTCCTGACAAAGACTAACTCCCCATGGCTTCTCAAGTCAATCCACTCCAGGTGTTCCTTGTGAGGAGTGGTGGGGCAACCTTCTACCAAGTAGCCACACAGTCCTTCTCTACGTTTGCCTACACTGTCTGTCCAGTTGACCATCTCCCCCAATGCATGAGAGGCCTGAAACAGCATCGGCCTCAGACCCTGGCCTCTCAAGCACCCCAAGGGGGCTGTGCCATCCCCGTCAGATAGTCCCAGTTCCAACTCCGAGGAGGAGGAGGAGGAGGAGGAGGCAGCTCTGATGGGATCATGATATGAGGATATTAGAAATGAAATCTTGAAGTGGTATCTCGAGATTGTGATGACACAGAATGGATCAAAAAAGTTCAGATGTAATCCTACCAAGACCAAATTGCTAGTGATCAGTAGATATTTGGGTATTTTAATAGCCCCAGCCCCAGTACAGTAGTTATATTGGATGGGCTCATGCTTCCACCTCACAAAAAATGTGATTTGGAACATTTGTTTAGGGGATCCTTTGCCCAGCTTTCATTTATGAAGCTTAAGTGGACAAGATGATCTCAATTTTTGAATTCATATTTTGATCACCACTCAGTTGGAAATGACCTGGAAGCTACTTTTGCAAAATGTTGCATTGATCATTCGTAGACTTTTGGGCCCAGTTCATACATTAGGTCATTATCTTTAAAACCCCAGATGGTATTGCAGCAAGATATTTCAGACAATGTCTTGCAAGAATAGAGTCTGCCTGTCTGAAAGAGATCCTGATTAGAGTTTCCTTCTCCCTAAGGTTCATGAAATGTAAGAATGGCATGCCTTATATTTAATAGCTTCACTTTATGAAATGTTCTATAAACAAGTTAAAGCTGTTTTATTTCTTTGGGCTTTTGGTATCAGCCGACTGATTATAGGCATCCATTAAAGATGTTAACCTTCTGTTTTGTTTTGTTTTAATATTGATTTGAATATAACTATTTTTAACTTCTCCTTTCTGTGGAGTGGAGTGGAGTGGAATGGGATGGAATGGAACGGAACAGAACAGAACTTTATTGTCACTAAATGTACACTAATCAGCATACATTAAAATGAAATTTTGTTGCATTCAGCTCTCAAAAAATAACCATTATGCATATACCAACATATACATGCATACAGTATATGACACAAAGAAACACAACAGTCTAATTCAAATGTATACATATATATGGCGAAAGAAAAAGAGTCCTGCGAGTTTACAAGACAGATGGCATAAGGAACAAAGCTGTTGGTGTGATACATCATACAGACTCTTGGGAGTGGAACAAATTGCAAGTATTATAAATTAAATCAATTTAATATTCTTATAAGCAGCAAATGATCTGCTTTCAGTGTTCCTAAATTTCTGTGGTTGGAGCAGGCATTTCCCACTAATTTATGGCTGAATATCTCATTTAAAAGAAGGGCAGGTGCAGCCTCCATCCTCTTTTTGATTAGATCTACATGCTGTGATTAATAATTTAATGAATAAGTGAATTAAATATTGATTCTCTTTTCCTTTTGTTTCTCTTCAGTAAAAAGTTAATTTCAAGACTGAAAATTGACAAATTTTGTTAAGTGAATTATTATCAATATTCTATAAATACATGATGTTTTTCTTTCAATACTCCCAAGTTATGAACTTTTTCAAAAATTATAATAGTCCAATTTTTGGTGTAATATTAATATTAGAAAATATTGTTTTGGGTCTTTGCTTCTAGACCTGAACTAGATAAAATATCTTCTAGAAAGGACAGAAGTTTATAGTGCTGAAGAGGAAGCAGTATGGATAGTCCTTGAGTTATAATTGTAATGGAACCTGCTCATTGATTGTGGTCACAAGTTGTAATGGTCATAAAATGGATCAGTTATGTGATCAATCTCATTCTGTAACATTTTTGAACCTGTTAAGTGGACATGGTAGTCATTAAGTAAATATTGTAGTCACTAAGAGAAACTATGATTTACTATAATATAGTTTTGCCAAACTGGAGGTTTTCGACAAAAGTGTTGTAAAACACGTAACCATGGGATGCTGCAAATGGCTGTAAATGCAGCTGTGTTTATGAGCAGACAAAGGGTGCTATTACATGGCTGCAGGGGAGCAACGAGCATTAGAACCTCTGGTCCAAGTCATAAGTCTCCTTTTCAGGTAGGTTGTAAATGTCTGCTAAGCAACCAGTTATAAACCAAGGACTGCCTGTATAATTTAGCGATGACTAGACCCAATGCAAGCAGTAGAAGGGAGGGAAGATTAGTACATTGTAACTTATTGGACATCCTAAGAGAGGGGTTTTGTTAATATAATATGATAAAATATTTATTATCCTTTATGTTACTTGCCAGATATTTGGGGGAGATTGTTAAAGTCATAATATAAATACCGGTAATTGTAATAAATAATATACAAAATAAAGTGGGGGTAGGAAACTTTCCTTTCTAAAAATAGGCCAGTCATTAGAAATCCTTGCTTTTATTGTTTCAGATGAACAGGAGGCTTTGAATTCTATCATGAAGGACTTGGTTGCCCTCCAGATGAGCCGGCGTCCCAGATTGTCTGGTTTTGATAGCATGAAGAACAAAGATACCCCACATTCCAATAGACAGGTAATACATTCCTGATAAGTAGAATCTTGTTTATCATACATATGTTTGGCTAGTAGAAACATTGCTCAGGAATTAACTCTTTCGGTCACATTACCTTTCAGCAGCTAGACCGAGAGTTCTTAGCAATCTCAGTAATATATTTTACTCTGCTCCAATGCCTTGCAGAACCCAAAGATTCTATCATACTTATTTTCAATTTGGAGGAGATGGTGTGTGTTATCAAAGGTAATTCAAGAGAGATGGATAATACTACTAGCATGTACTATGGTCAAGTTACAGTTGTGCCATTTCTGTTTTGATGTCCTGATCTTCTTTCCATTATTGTCCAATACATTCTATATTGAGAGCTCCATAAAACTCAAGAAATTGGGAATATTGTCATGCTGGGAAATATTCCAGATATTAATTCTGCCCACAAATACCTCCACAGACACACAAGTATCTTCCATCCCTCTCTCCATGCTCAGATACTTCCTACCAATATACTTTCAAGGTTGTTTCATAAACATACTCCATCCATTCTACACACTCACCCCTATACTTCTCATTCACATATCATACAACTTTGATTTTTTTCTCTTCTAAATAAATAATTGAGTTTTTTTCCCTCTTTAAGAAAAAACACAGTGCCAGCAACCCAAGTCTCCTAAACAACCTTATGATAAGAAAACAAAACAGTCTTGCATCAGAGGAAAAAAAGTCACAGGTAAAAAAAAAAAGTTTCCTCTTCTAGTATTGACTGTTCAGCCAGTAGTATAGCTTTTACAATAATGCAAATAGCATTAATTTGAAAGAACTAAAATGAAAAGCAGCATTTCTATAACATCAAACATTAATGACAGCCAATTTGATATGTATGAAACAATAACAGACTCTAATTAACAGGCTGACTCTAATGCCTGGGAACACTTCCATGTCTTTAAGGTTTTCTGAAAAGCAGGAGGGTTAGGGCCGTGACACAAAAGGCCTGCTTCCTGGATCCCACAAGGTGATACTTTTTAATTCACGGGCTAGTACCATGCCTCTCCTAAATCTACAGGATGGTTAGAAACAAAAGAGGTCCCACAAATAACCTGGCCCTATGCCGTGACAAGCTTTGTGGGGGACAGACAGACTCTTGTATTGCACGTAGAAACACATTTGAAGCCAGAATAGCTAATTGTAAAAGTGTAACATGAGTGCACCACAATGCATAACTGCCAGCACTGCTACATTCTGAACCAGTTATAGCTTCTGGATACTGTTTAAGAGCAGCCGCATCTAGAGCACATTGTAGAATGTGGTTAGAATGCAGCATTGCAGGCTGATTGCAGGCTAATTCTGCTGACTGCCAGAGTTCGATTCTCACTGGTTCAAGGTTGACTCAGCCTTCCATTCTTCTAAGGCTGGTAAAATGAGGACCCAGATTGTTGGGGGCA
This sequence comes from Ptyas mucosa, assembly GCA_012654045.1. Taxonomy (NCBI): domain Eukaryota; kingdom Metazoa; phylum Chordata; class Lepidosauria; order Squamata; family Colubridae; genus Ptyas; species Ptyas mucosa. The sequence continues at coordinate 1,270,261 of WNWU01013201.1, forward strand.
ATATGCTTACTCTGTAAACCACTAAGAAAGGGCTTTAAAAGCACTATGAAGCGGTATATAAATATAAGTGTTATTGCTATTGCTAGAAACTACTTGGGTTTTACAAGAAATGTTAAGCTAAGAAAGCATTTTGGTGAGAAATATTAGGATTGGTATCGTTTGCTCATTTGATACTTTTGTCAGATACTTTTCAGAAACTTGGATTGGGTTGGGAATGAAATGGAATGGAATGGAATTTTTTATTGGCCAAGTGTGATTGGACACACAAGGAATTTGTCTTGGTGCATATGCTCTCAGTGTACATAAAAAGAAAAGATACATTTGTCAAGAATCATAAGGTACAACCCTTAATGATAGTCATAGGGTACAAATAAGCAATCAGGAAACAGATAGAGATCCAGTTTGTAGTAGCCCTATTTTGCACCTTTTCTAATTCTGTAATATCATTTTCAAAATGTGTCCAAAACAATAGCTAAAGTGTAGTCTTACCATAGGTTTATATAAAGGGAATATTATACTGACAATTCTATGTTTGGTTCTAATAACTCCAAGTTGGAATTTAATATTTTTATAGCAGCTACAAACTTGTTTGATATCTTCATTGAGCCATACACCCTGATTCCAAGATACTCTTTCTAATCAGTGACTACTCTGTGTGTGTGTGTGTATGTGTATATATACGTGTATGTATATATATATGAAAGAATGTACATAATGTACATGTATGTACATAAAAGAAAAGATACATTCATCAAGAATCATAAGGTACAACACTTAATGATAGTCATAGGGTACAAATTATTATTATTATTATTATTATTATATTATATTTATATACCGCTCTACTCCTGGGGGACTCAGGGCGGTGTACAGACAAATGATAAAATACATATAATACAAATATTTTAAAGAATTGATTAAAATACAATTAAATAATTTGGTCTTAAACCTAAAATTAAAACTCTAAATTTATGAGATTAAGATTTAAAAATATAAGAGCAATTTTAGAAGAGGTTAGTCCAGGCCAGCCTGCTGGAATAGAAACGTCTTGAGGGCACGGCGGAAAGCGCGGAGATCTGGGATTGTCCGTATCTCCGGGGGGAGCTTGTTCCACATGGTGGGTACCCCCACAGAGAAGGCTCTCCCCCTGGGGGCCGTCAGTCGACACTGTTTGACCGACGGCACCCTGAGAAGCCCCTCTCTATGGGAGCGTACTGGTCGGTGAGAGGGTACTGGTGGCAGAAGGCGGTCTCGAAGATAGCCCGGTCCTAAGCCATGGAGCGTTCTAAAGGTGGTAACCAAAACCTTGAAGTGCACCCGGAAGAACACAGGAAGCCAGTGCAGCTCGCGCAGGAGGGGTGTCACATGGGAGCGCCACATCGCTCCCATAACTACCCGTGCGGCTGCATTCTGGACCAACTGGAGCCTCCGGGTGCTCTTCAAGGGGAGCCCCATGTAGAGAGCATTGCAGTAGTCCAGGCGGGAAGTGACGAGGGCATGAGTGACCGTGTTTAATGAGTCCCGATTTAGAAAGGGGCGCAACTGGCATATCAGGCGAACCTGATAAAAAGCCCTTCTGGCCACAGCCGTCAGGTGTTCTTCTAAAGATAGCTGTGAGTCCAGAAGGACGCCTAAGTTTCGAGCCCTCTCCGTGGGGGCTAATGACTCGCCCCCAATAGTCAGCGTTGGCACCAACTGACTATATCGGGATGTCGGAAACCACAGCCACTCGGTCTTGGATGGGTTGAGCCTGAGTCTGTTCCTCCCCATCCAGATCCGTACAGCCTCCAGGCACCGGGACATCACTTCAAGGGCATCATTGGGGTGGTCTGGGGTGGAGATGTACAGCTGGGTGTCATCAGCGTACTGGTGGTACTTCACCCCGAAACCACGGATGATCTCACCCAGTGGCTTCACATAAATGTTGAACAGAAGGGGCGAGAGAACCGATCCCTGTGGTACCCCACATATAAGGGGCCTCGGGGTCGATCTCTGCCCCCCTGCCAACACAGACTGCCACCGGTCAGAGAGAAAGGAGGAGAACCATCGCAACACGGTGCCCCTCACTCCCAACTCTTCCAGCCGGTGCAGCATGATACCATGGTCGATGGTATCAAAAGCCGCTGAGAGATCTAATAGGACCAGGGCAGAGGAACAACCCTTGTCCCGAGCCCTCCAGAGATCATCAACCAATGCAACCAATGCCGTTTCCGTGCTGTGTCCAGGCCTGAAGCCCGACTGGAACGGATCCAGATAAGATGATTCATCCAGGTACTGAGGAAGCTGTTGTGCTACCACACTCTCAACAACCTTCGCAACGAAGCGAAGGTTGGAGACTGGACGGTAATTAGCCAATATTGCCGGGTCCAGGGAAGGCCTCTTGAGGAGAGGTCTCACCACTGCCTCTTTCAAGGCAGCAGGAAAGACACCCTCACTCAGAGAAGCATTTATAATCCCCTGGAGCCAGCCTCGTGTAACCTCCCGAGAGGCCAGCACCAACCAGGAGGGACACGGGTCCAATAAACATGTGGTAGCATTCAGCCTCCCCAGTATCCTGTCCACATATTCGGGAGTCACAGAATCAAACTCTTTCCAGGTGGTATTCTCAAGACCTGCCTCCATCCTTTCCTCTGAATCTACTATGTCAGAGTCCAGGTGTTCCCGAATCTGAGCGATTTTATCATACAGATATTGAACAAAATCCTCGGCTCTACCCTCCAAGGGGTCTTCCCGCGCTTCCTGAAGGAGCAGGGAGCGGGTCACCCTAAACAAGGCGGCCGGGCGGTTATCTGATGATGCAATAAGAGCGGAAAAATAGTTATGTTTTGCCGCTTTTATCGCCACTAGGTAAGTCTTAATATGAGATCTTACCAGTGTTCGGTCAGATTCAGATCGGCTGGCTCTCCAACTGCTCTCCAGGCGTCTTTTCCGACGCTTCATCTCCCTCAGCTCCTCAGTGTACCAAGGAGCCAGGCGAGATCGGCGTCGAGTCAGAGGCCGCAAAGGCACGACTCGATTCAAGGCCCCGGCAGCCTCCCTATCCCAGGTGGCCACCAGGTCTTCGATCGAGCCATGTGCCAGAGCCTCAGGAAATGGCCCAAGCTCCTTCTGGAACCTATCTGGGTCCATCAGGCGCTTGGGGCGGAACCACCTAATCGGTTCCGCCTCCCTGCGGCGGGGTGTGGTGGTTCGAAGGTCAAAGTGAAGGAGGGAGTGATCCGACCATGACAAGGGCTCAATCACTATATCCCCTATCTCAAGATCACTCAACCACTGACCAGAGACAAAAACCAGGTCCAGCGTGTTTCCCTCAGTGTGAGTAGGGCCATGAACTAACTGGGTCAGGTCCATGGCCGTCATGGAAGCCATGAACTCCTGAGCCACCTCAGACGCCTCACCGACGGATGGCAGGTTGAAATCTCCCATGACTATAAGTCTAGGGATATCAACCGCCACCGCGGCTATAACGTTGAGTAGCTCAGGCAGGGCTGCCGCCACGTAGCAGGGAGCCAGGTACGTAACTAGCAAGCCCATCTGTACCCCATGACCCCACTTCACAAGGAGGGACTCACATCCGACCGTCTGAGGAACAGTGGCCTCCTTCGGGCCAAGACCTTCTCTAATGATAACTGCCACCCCCCCACCCCTCCCCTGTGACCTTGGCTGATGAAATGCTCGGAAACCAGGTGGGCACATCTCTATGAGAGAAACCCCTCCCTCCTGGCCCAGCCAGGTCTCCGTAATACCTGCCAGGTCCGCTCCCCCCTCTTGAACAAGATCACAAATGAGGGGGGCTTTGTTTACCACAGACCTGGCGTTGCATAGCATCAGCCGAAGGTCCAGGGCCTGAGGGTCTGTGCAACCTGGGGAACAAGCAGAGCATTGGGGGCCGGAGCATGCCACCGCTTGAAGACAGCGAGCGCGTACTCCCTTCACTTGATATGGCCCCCTACTCCCGCCATATCTGCCCCTCCCACCTATAGTACTGATGTAATGTCTACCGATAGTATAAGCTCTAACCCCCTCCTTGACTCCGGATTTCGTATCACCTCCGTCGTGCTCCTTAGCCGGACTAGACCCCGTCCCTTGCAGATTAACCCCTGAACCCACACAACCCACCCCCCTCCCGGGAGGTCCCCCAGCCTCCTTATTTACATTAGAAACCACCCTCCTCCCAGATCTTTTTAAAATAGAGTTTGAAAAACTATCTAAAAAACCCCAAAGCTTCCGGTTCTTAGCATACCACCTCTCGGGGTTCCAAAACCCGTCCTTGAGGGCGGCCCTAGATAATTGGGAGGGCCAAACCTGCGAGAGGGGGGAATCTCGCAGTGTGAGGAGTTCTGTTTTTGAATACATTAGAGGAGAGATGGAATTGGAAGTGATGAAAGGCTAATTTTCTTCTTAAAGGTGTTAAAGATGGTTTAAAATAGATGGTTAAGACAAAAAGGTAAGGTGGATAGTTGTACAAGGAAGCCGGTATACTATAACATCGGAATACCATCACCCTTTCATGGTGATGGGAAGTCTTGTGATTAAATAAGTTGGTCCAAAAGGGGGATAAGAGTCTTAATGACTGCCTTCTCATAGTGACCAGTCTACAGTTTCAAAAACAGTAGAGGAGATGGTCCATCCCATCCAAGTGAATAGATGTATAGATAAATCGTTCAAGACTCTCGATGTCTGTGCTTCCTCCCTTTTTGATACAAGCAAATCTGAAGGTAAGGTGGAAAAGTAAGGTGGAGCATCCAGGCAGAAGAGATGAGATCGAATAATCAGGATAGCCAGGACAATCAGGATAGTTGGGAGGAAAATGTTTAAAAATGTTTAAAATGAAGGCTGTAAATTGATCAAGCAGCTGCAAGGTTTCGCTGAATGGCCCAAACTAGGTCTAGGTCTAGTAAGGGGGGGGGGGGGAGAAATGGTTGAGGGGAAGATCAAAAGAATTATGTCCTCATTTTTCAGCCCCCATCACCATCATGCTCTTTTAGACAGGGCCATTCAGGTAATTATGTTGAAACCTCTCCTTTAATATTTAAGGGGGAGTTGTCCAGGCCCCCTTCCTATTATAATGAGGGGGAAGTAGTCGTTTGCAGCAAAGCTCTCTCTATCATCACGAAGAGGACAGCCTAGTCTCCCGATGTTGCTGTTGTTATTGTTAAATAAGCAATAATAATAATAATGCTGTTGTTATTGTCAAATAAGCAATCAGGAAACAATATTAATATAATTCGTAAAGATACAAGCAACAAGGTTACAGTCATACAGTCATAAGTGGAAGGAGATGGGTAGTGGGAACGATGAGAAGATTAATAGTAGTGCAGTCTTAGTAAATAGTTTGACAGTGTTGTGGGAATTATTTGTTTAGCAGAGTGATGGCATTTGGGGAAAAACTGTTCTTGTGTCTAGTTGTTCTGGTGTGCAGTGCTCTATAGCGTCGTTTTGAGGGTGGGAGTTGAAACAGTTTATGTCCAGGATGTGAGGGGTTGGTAAATATTTTCACAGCCTTCATTTTGACTCATGTAGTATACAGGTCCTCAATGGAAGGCAAGTTGGTAGCAATTGTTTTTTCTGCAGTTCTAATTATTCTCTGAAGTCTGTGTTTGCCTTGTTGGGTTGCAGAACCAAACCAGACAGTTATAGAGGTGCAGATGACAGACTCAATAATTCCTCTGTAGAACCGTATCAGCAGCTCCTTGGGCAGTTTGAGCTTTCTGAGTTGGCACAGAAAGAACATTCTTTGTTGTGCTTTTTTTATTCATCTTGTGTGCTAATTGTGCCCTGTCCACCTCCCTCCTCCTGTGCATTTTACATCTTTGTTAATTTCTAAGTCAATTTTAATATTAATATTTATTGTTTTAATGTTATCATATTGCTTTTATTTATTGTAAACTGCCTAGAGTCACATTTATGTAAGATGGCAGTATATAAGTTTAATTAGAATAGAAATAGAAATAGAATTGAATTCTTTATTGGCCAAGTGTGATTAGGAGGAATTTGTCTCTGGTGCATAAGCTCTCAGTGTACATACGACAATAGTGGTAGATCATTATCATAGTCATTGTAAAAATACATTCATCATAAAACATTAGATACAACACTTATTGATAGTCATGGATACTAAATATGCAATCAACATAAATCAAACTAGGATACTAAGTAAACAGTATAAATTGTAAGATACAAGCAACAAAGTTATAGTCATGAGAAGATAAGGGGATAGGGAATAGGGAAGATGAGAATAATGATGGTAATACTGCTTTTCTAGATAGTTTGATAGTATTGTGAGAATTAGTTGTTTAATAAATAAATAATCAGAAGTCCTTCAGACAGTTACTTATGCCCTGTTGATTTCATGACTAGATGATTGCAGTGTATTCTATATGGAGTTTCTTGTCCATCCAAAAGCTACAGCTTCTGTAATGGTGCAAACAGTATCAGGCACTTTTGGATATGTCCATGTGTCACTGCTGCTATGAAATCTGCATTGGTTGCCGGTCAACTTCCTAGTACAATTCAAAGTGCTATTTATTACCTATAAAGCCCTACATGACTTAAAATCTAGATACCTGAGAGTCTGTCTGTCTCCAATTATCTCTGCCCACTTGGTACATTCCGGAAGAGTGGTCTGCTCTACATCCCTACTATTAAACATTGTCACCTTAGGTATTCAGGAAGTATACCTTCTCTATTTTAATCCCTGCCCTCTGAAGCAGACCTGACTCCCCAGCCCAAGTTACAGCAGTAACCTTCCTCCTGGCATTCTGGAAGGCTCTTAAACCTGGCTTTGGTCTCAGGTCTAGAACTATGTATTTTGGGGGACCCTGTTGGGGTTTCTTGTTATTACAACTGTTTTAGCCTGGCCTGTCTGTATATGATTTTAATTGTTTTTATTGGGTTCTATGCTGGGTGACTAGTAACAAATGTAAACTATAAAATATCCTCTGAGATACTTTTATTATAAACTGAATAAAAATTATCAAAGTATTTAATAGGCAATATGAATCATTTTGTTTTGGCAGAGTGACATCAGGATAAAGTTTGAACATAATGGGGAAAGGCGGTAAGATTTTGATTTTTTGTTTGTTTGTTTCTTTCTTTTGTACATACCTACTGCAATTCAGATATACAGTCAGGATTGTATATATTGGACCAATGTTAAGTTTTTTAGCATTTGGCCTCTGTACCAGTGGTGGGTTGCCCCCGGTTCACACCAGTTCTATAGAACCGGTAGTAAAACCGTTGGGAGGTTCTGCCCACCGACGTCATCAAAATGCTTCTGCACATGTGCAGAAACTTCTGTGCATGCACATGGCCTGTTGCGAACCAATAGTAAAGGTAAGTAGAACCCACCCCTGCTCTGTACATCACCACATTGTGTTTGAAATGGAAACCCTCAAGATATGAACGAAGGGAAGATTTCCAGTTTTAATTCATGGGGTTTGACAAAAGTGTGGCATTAGCTATTGAGAAATTACAGCTATTTTAATACACTCACTCCCATTTTTGGTGGCTTATAAATAACAAACTAACATAACTACAAATACAAGGATTGTTTTTAGTACTTGGATGAAAATCCTTTGCAATCAATAAATGCCTTAATTTCTGGAACCCAGGCATATGAAAAATGCTGAATTTTCTCCTTTGAGATACTTTACTGCAGTTGCCTTCAGCAGTTGGTTGTTACTGGATTTTTCTGTCTTCAGTCTTGCTTTCAGTAAGTGAACCTTCTATTGCACCAAGATCAGGTGACTGACTTGGCCAGTGAAGAATATCCCTTTCTTTTTTGCCCAGAGAAACTCTTGGGTTGCTTTTGTTATATATTCTGTGTCATTATCCATCTACAATATGAAGCAGCATGCTATTAGTTTTGCAGAATTTGGCTGAATCTAAGCAGAGAATATAGCCTTGTACACTTCTGAATTCATCCTCCTATTTTTATCAGCAATCAGGTTATCAATAAATACCAGTGACCTGGTTTCAGTGGCAGCCATACGTGACCCTGTGATAACATGGTATCCACCATGTTTGACAGATGATGTGATATGTTTTGGATCATGAGCTGTTCTTTTTCTTCTTCAGACTTTTCTCTTCCCATTCCTTCTGGTACAACTTAATCTTCATTTCATTAGTCCAAAGAATTTTATTCTAGAATTGGGCACCTTTTTTAGATGGCAAAGTCTAATCTGGCCTTTACCTTCTTGAGTGTTATGAGTGCATTTGATTGTAGACATTGACAATAATGTGCCTGTCACTTCAAGAATGTTCTGGACTTGGCTTGACATTTTTCTTCACTACTGACAGAATTCTGTGGTCATCCATTTTAGTGGTCTTCCAGGCCTTTTAGCAGCGGTGAAATCCAGCCGGATCTATCTGGTTCGCGCGAACTGGTAACACCAGCGGTGGGAGGCTCCACCCACCCACTGGGACGCCATTATGTCCCATTTTTTACCCTCTGTGCATGCACAGAGGAGGTTGACGCAAGCATAGCGCACACGCTCACATTCCCGAACCGGTAGCGAAGGTAAGTGCATTTCACCACTGCTGTTTAGTTTTGCTGAGCCTGCCAGTTAATTTCTTCTTTTTAAAAACGGCAAACTCTTGTTTTGGCCACTCCCAATGTTTTTGCTATCTCTCTGTTGGATTCATTTTATTTCTTTCAGCCTAACAATAGCCTCTTTTACTTGCATAGACATCTCTTTGGACCGCATATTGATTGTGTGTGTTTGTGTGATTTCTCAATGATTAACAGTTGCACTTTTGTCAAACCTCTTGAATTAAAGCTGAAAGTCTTCACTTTGCTCACATCTTGAGTGTTTCATTTCAAATACAGTGTGGAGTACAGAGACCAAATGCCAAAAAAACCTTTTCAGTGTCCTAATATAGACTAACCTGACTATTATAGTTATTTTGTTTAAGCTGTGTAAATGAAAGCTGTAATGAAACTTTTGTTTTTTTTCCCTTTACAATTAAATAATTAAAAAATACATAAATAACAGAATTCAAGGTGGAGGGACTGCCTGTAAAAATAAAGTAGAGAGAATTTAAGAATGGTTACGTTAGCAATTTGGAAGAAAGGAAGAAAAAGGAGGGAAAACGTTTGATACACTGTCCAAACGATTTTGTTACATGAACTATCTAGAGCCCACTTTGCTGCCATAATCAGTATTTTGGTGTCCCATCCAGAATTATCCCCTTTACCCGGCCTGTCCGCTATGAAGATGTTCAGCAGAAAGTGAAAACAGCTTTTGGGCAGCCACTGGATCTCTACTACATGAATAATGAGGTAGTAACTTACACTACATAGTGTGTTTTTATTCCTTTCTAAAAGGGTTAAGTTTAGTTCAAAAAAAAAAAAAGAAGGAAAACAAAAGGCTGTGCAAGCAACTCAGAAGTAAATGCTTTTGTTTCAGGAGCAATCACAATAAAAGTATCTTCTGTAGGTGCAAGTGCCTGTTCAGAAAATTTAAGACTGTGGCACCAAAAACCACCCTCCGAATAGCATTTGTGATTCTCGAAAATGATTTCTACAGCTCCAGTTTTCTGAAAAATTGTATTGACTTTAACTGAGTCTGAAATAATTTCAGTTCCTAATTTTCAGACAGATAACTAATTATGTTTACAGTATCTGTCAAAAACAAGATACTCTGTTTCATTTAAGGGAATTTTACCAAGGAGAATAATTAATTTTCAAAATAAATGGAACAATTGAGAGGATCACTACATTAATTACCCTTTCAGGAAATAGGAGTGATTGGAACCAATCAGTTTGCAGTTGCCTGCCTATATTGAACGTCCTCCAAATGTGTTGGGAATTCATCTGCTTTTTACATTTTGTAAAATTTAATAAAATTATTATGAAACAGATTCCCTTCTAGCATGTATAGTTCAGATAATACAGAAGGTGTCAAGTTGAAGAAGTCTGTTTCACTTATTGGGGGGAAAAGTATAATTGGATAATACATGGAAACCAACTTAAAAATTTGAAATTACTAAACTGATTTTTAGTATTAAAACTAATTTCATTTCTTTCACACTGTTGTTACAATAAATTCAAAGGAATAGAAGGTTTTCTGGATATCAGTTAGGAAAATGCACGTAGAAATAATTACGTTAACAAGGTGATATTCCTTCATACAAAATAAATACAGTTTGAAATATATCTGAAGGAATAGTTTCACTATTTTATAGCTTATATATAGTTTCCTTACATAAATTCTGTTATTGCAAATCCATATAGCACACAGCAGTTTAAGAGTCAGTGTTACTTTGCTGTCCCCTTGTTTAACAAGTGGTCCCTTGTTGCTATTCAGAATTTAAAATGGAATGAAGCTTTACGAACTCTTTTGTCTCTATTTATTCTTTACAGTTATCTATTCCTTTGAAAAATCAAGATGACCTTGATAAGGCAATAGATTTGTTAGACCGAAGCTCAAATGTGAAAAGCCTTAGAATATTACTGCTGTCTCAGGATAAAAATCATGTGAGTAAAAGCAATATAATATATTTCAGTTTCACATTTGTTGTGATCGTCACAACAAATTATTGGTCATTAACTGGTATTAGTTACTGACTTACTAAAAGATTCTTTTACTACACTGCTTAAAGCAGAAACCAAGTATCACATAATTTCTTGGTCTTCCATCCTATTTCTGGTCATCACTGATTGTTCATCTTGAAGTTGTTTGTAAGGAAATTACAGGTTGTGAAATATTGGTATGATATGAATTTCTGGCTAGAAGGCAAGCAAAGTATTTTTTACGACAAATATTGCATTGATTGATTGATTGATTTTAAGTTTTCTTTCCATTTTCTTCCACATGTGTTGTGTTGTGATCTTCAGTTCATACATACATATATTTAAAGCCTTGTTAAGTTTTGAATCTCTTAATAATTTAACTATTCATTCTGTATTGTAGAATGCATTTGTTTAATTTCATTCACTTTTTTGTTTGCTGATTACATTAATTTTAGGATTTATGAGAATTATAATCCCCAAAATCTTGAAGGTAGTAGATAAATTCTTCCTGTCATAATAGAATTAGCTTGGCAATATAAATGCTAAAATAATTTAAAATTTAGCATTTGATTACATATATTTCACTGTTTAAAAAAGTAATTTTTGTTTGCTTTAAAAATGCAATTTTTACTTATAAGGGCTACAAGTATTTTACCAATTGCTCTACTAGTGCCTTCCAAATCCAGATAATATTTAGACTGTAAAATACTGAGAATTCTGTTTTAGAATACCTTTGAACCTCAGTTTGAATTTATTTATACTTAATAAAATAAAAAATATAAACCTGCAGATATATCATGGGATCTTTGCTAAGAATATATTCCTCATTAATTTTAATATTATAGTGAGGAATCCTTAGTAAATGCAGTTAGTTCTGCACTCAGAATATGCATGGCCTTTTGTAAATACCTTGTGCATTGTCTTGTTGGGTCTTTAACAAGTTGTAGGCTGTAACTCAGATCCAGACTTTCATAGCACTCCAGTTTCGGTTCCTATCCAGTATTTGTCTAGCTCAAAATTAATATTCTGAATTTACCATGATGTAATTTAGCCCCCTGGTACAGATAGGAATAACCATTTTGATTTTACTTTTAGTCACAGATTATTAATGCCATTCTGCTTATTTTTTTCATTCTTGTCATTATTTTAAAACTAAAACATTCTAATCTTCAAATCCTAAATTGTTTAAATCTTACTGGTCTCACTTTGTTTCTAACAGATCAGTCTTTCATCCCATTCAGGGATGCCAAAGCAAGTCAGAATCAAAACTTCCCAATCTACGGGAGATGTAAACACTGCCTACCAGCCACTTGAAACCCGAAGCAGACACCTGTCCATCAGTGAGTGTATTAATCTGTCATTGTATTAATGACCATAAATAATGTTGAGTTCTGCAAACATTTGATTTGTGGCTTGTTATCTTCATGTCCTATTATTAGCTACCGAACTGTACTCAGCTCCTGGACAATTGTGTGCATATAATCCTTTTCTTAGTTTTTTCCCCCCTCCCTTATGCTATAAATTCTAACTTTCTTTTTTTTCATTCTATATATACATGCACTTTTTCCTTCTTCACATCTCTACTAATAATAGTTATGTGAACTAAAAATTATGGCCTTGCAGTTATTTCCATCCATATCCATTCTGAATCGCATCCATAAAAGCTCAAAAAACAGAACAACTCCTTTCCTTGCTGTCTGTTTCCTTTGCAGTTACTGTTCTATTCATAACTTCCTGTCTTCCAGTGCTAGTTTTGTGAATTTTATTTAATTTCATATCATATCATATCTCTCACCCATAGCATATGTACAAAAATATAAAGCAATTAAATCATTAACTATAATGCCCTTTGAAGAGCATTCAGTTACATCTCAGTTTTGTGGAGATACCAGGAGTGTAGTCCTGCCTTGTTATTTGGGAACAGTTTCAACCTATTGAACCTGAGGAAAGGGACAGAACTCTTATGTCTATGAACTTGAACATAAAACTTTTAAGCTTTATACTGCTCTTTGTTGACTAAGACTGCCTTGGAGATGGACCTTGGAGGTTCATTCTTGAAGAAGGGAGTTGTCCCTCTGCTTCTTAAATGTAAATTTTACTGTCATATTTCCCCTTTTTCCATTTACAAAGTCACAACACTCTGCATTGTCAGACTGTTGCTTAAATTATCATCAGGCGAATCACACATACAAAATATTTTAAATGTCTTTCTTATTGTAAGATCCATTGTTCAAACCATATTCCTAATGTTGGTCTACTGATCTTCTATCCACTAACTGTCGTGCTTGTATTTTGTTTGAAATGCTTCAGTAAAATGTATCACTTCCTTTTCAGCTGTACTTTATCTTGTGCAGCCATTTAATAAGCATCATTAAATCTTCAGGCTCCCAGAATACAGGCCGAAGTTCACCCCCGCCAGGATATGTCCCAGAGAGACAGCAGCGAATTGCTCGCCAGGGATCCTATACTAGCATAAACAGTGAAGGAGAATTTATACCAGAAACCAGTGAACAAAATGTAAGTTGAAAGTTCAAAGAATTTGTCAGTATAAAAATATTTATACAATATACACTTACTAACATAAAAAGTGAGATTAAAAATATGTTTAAAAAATAAAGCTGCAATGTCCATTGATTTCCTCAACTGAGTTTCTTATATGCTGCATAGCAAATTGTCTTACATTCAAACAGATTAAAGAGAACCAGTAATCTTTCTTTCTCCATACTATATTACCACTCATGCCAATTGGCAATAGCTCTCTCAATATCAATTGAGTTTCTCTTATTTTGCATCAAGGATGTACCTTTTTCTTCATACCAGTGGCTACATTTGACATTTGATAGTGTGTTGGGAGTCATTTACTTCCAGAAAGTGGATTGAATTTGGATTAAAATTAGATTGGATTTGGTTACTTAAATGCAATTAAGGTGAGTATGTTCTGGATATTTACAGTAACAATTATAATTCAGCATCAACTTTGGAAAGTGTTTGGAAACTACAGTCAGATCTTTAGGAAGCCACGTAGGGCTTTGGGCTTCAGAGCAAACCCTATTTTATGTGGTGATGCCAAATCTCAAACATGGGACCTTCTGCATGTTACATAATTGTCTTACTAGAGAGCTACAAGCCCTTCATTTTATATTGTATTAACTTTTTTAAACATTATGCTTTAATCTTAGCTTAAGGAATTGATTCTTCGTTTTCTCATAGAAATGTTGACATGCTGGGGACCATTTGTATATTGCAAGAGGGGGGTATTGGTTATATACAACTAGGAAATTCATATATCATTAGGCAGGTCTTCCCAAGTTCCAGTTTCTTCCCTTTTCCCCTTAAGCCAAGTGATCAATATTATCAATCAGAGGTAAGAGTCAACATAGTTTTTACAATTACCTGTAATGGGAAAATTTCACTCTATATTTGATAGCAAAATTCAGGACTCCATCCCTCTGGATGACATGTCAAAAATTGCTGGGTTCACATATTAAGATTCAGTGATCTCCTTTTTTTGTTTCTCCCTGTGATCCTAATCAGTATGGTTGGAAGGGATAAACTGCATTGATATCAGGAAGAAGAAAGTCTCTTAAGTTTCTGAGGTCCACTGTCATTTAGAACCTGACAGTATTACATAGTGTTGTTAGGAGAGAACTTCTCTCCCATTGCTAGGATATACATTACTTCAAGGTTGTTGAGAGACAACGTAAGCCACAAGTCTCCTTTCCTCTTCCCATCAGTTCAGTACTTCTGCTCAAGTTATTCGAAGGGAAGAAGAAACTTAGTCCTTCTCCTCTTCCTGTCTCTTAGCACCATTGACTGGAAAAATGTGTATATGTTGAAGAAATGGATGGGAATGCATAAGTATACCCCCTTCCCTTCAGGAACCAGTGAAAAAACGTTTTGACTTGGGTATCAAATTGATTGCTACTTACAGGCTATAGTTTTTCTTATGGTGATATTTCTATTAATAATAGATGGAAATACTATCAAACGAGCATATGCCTGATTCTAAAAAAAAGTCCCACATAGTTAATCTTTGTCAGTTTTAATGAAATTAACTAAAAATCTCTTAACTCAATTTTGCATTCTGTCCTTTCAGCTGTAGGCTAAATTTAACTTAGCTTTTTGTAATCTTCTGTTCTAGATGTTGGATCCCTTAAGCAGTGCTGAAAACTCCCTATCTGGTAGTTGTCAGTCCTTGAGCCAGTCAGGAGAAAGGTATTGACAGCAAGAACTATCGTTAGGAATTCTGCAGTAATTTCAACTTTTCTCCATTACTTTAAATACTAAAGTATTAATATTTAACTATATTGCCTATATGGTAATGCTGAAAATATAGAGGGGGGAAATAAGATAGAACATAATAAACATGTCCTAGTCAGACTTTTGAATATATATATTCAACATATATATATATATATATATATATATATATATATATATA